>SKCR01009229.1:0-29282 GCA_019454045.1 Zanthoxylum bungeanum
AGTATAATATGGATAGCCTGTGACGGAGGGATTATACGTATGCAATGACCTCGGCCTGTATAGTTTATCAAGATTATATGTGGTCGTCATAATCCATGAGTAGGTGGATTATGGACACGAAATTGGATTTCGTGACGGATAAATCTAAACTTAGAGAGTCCCATAATATGAAGTGTACTCGTTGAGCACTTGGGCAACGCGATATGAATAATACAGATTATTCATAGTACTTCAACGGATTAACTGAGTTAATTCGGATCGTTTAATCGGTTAAACGATAACACATGCATTAAGGGATTTTGTTCGATCGTAATTATTGTGTATTTGTATCTGATACATAATATGATTAGATACACATTAATTATTCATCAAATGATATTTTGACACATGCCATAAATATATGTATTTGTTATTTATTGTAAATAAAAATACATGTATAATAATAATTATATTAATTGATTATTTGAATATTTAATTGTTAAATATTTAATAATTAATTAATTAAACCTTTTTCATAAATGTTATGAAATATGGTAAGTTATTATTGGAAAAAATGGCATGAATTAATTAAACTTAATGTGTCCAATACTGATTGGATAACATAAAGTTTACTTTAATTAATTAGATTAATTTTTACCAAAATTGACCAAATTGCCCTCATTTTGATGACTAAGTCGGTCATGGAGAGTTTAAAAAAATGTTTTCTTTCTTCTTCATTCTCCACCATGTCGTGAGCTCCATAAAACAATAGCCTTAGTATTTGTTTCATCAAATCCACGAAGAAGTGAAGGAAAATTAAGAAAAAAAATTTGGGATTTCAAGAGATTAAAAGGTAATCTACTTAACTATAAGCTTAGAAATTTGATTTCTTGTTTCTTGATGATGTAGAAAGGTTCTAGGGTTCCTTCAAATCTGAATTTTTGGGGCTTTTTTTTGTGAATAATGGAGATGGAAGTGAAATGCATGTGTGAGGTAGTATTGAATGAAATTAGTGTAATTAGTATCTAATTTAATCATTTGATGATATGTTGCCATTCTAGAGTGTTATAAACACTCTTGTAGCACCTAGAATTGTTCTTGGGTTGTTCATATGTGGTGACTTGATTTGGTGTTGAGATTAATTTGATTAATGTTGAAAATTTGGATTTGAAGCATGAAAAATAGGCAATTTCATTTTTTGTTTCAGAGCTGGAAATAATTCTGATTTTGTGATGAGATTGTTGTCTTATGAATGTAATTAATGTGTTTTGGGAGTTGAAACAATTGCTGGAAAGTGTTTCGGAGTTGAAATAAGCGAAAACGGCCAAAAACGGCGTTATCAGGTGACTTTTGAGCCAACCGGGTGACGGCTGTCCAAACAGTGAGTTTGTCACTGTTCGGGCAGCCCATGAACTTCATTGACACTATTGGGGCTGACCTGGATAGTCCCCATAAGTGTCGGGTGGTCGGTTTGGTCAAAAATACTTTTTAGGCCATTTTACGGAAAATTATTTTTCGTAAAAGTTTCACGACGTTTCATATATATATATATATATATATATGTCGTTATTTGATATCGAATAAATAGGTTTATGTGAAATATGAATAAATTATTCATATTAGATATTGAATAATTTATTCGGTAATTTGAAAAAATTTTAAAATTACGATTTCTTCCGAACCACACTTCCATTGCGCCATTCGCCCAAAACCCCAACACTCATATGTTACTCAACTCGAGGAGATTCTTATTGACAGTGGTGTGTACTTCCAACTATTAGGAATCATATGTAAGGCATTCAGTATTCGGTCCTACCAATACCCACACGACTATACGAGCTTCCAAAGCTCATGGTATATCGGGTTAAACCATTGGAACTATAATTCCAATATACGACATGTGCTAGTCTTCTAGGTTATAGAATTTCGACTGTATTCCAAAACCAACAACTAAGAATATTTACTTTAAGAATAGTTTATAATAGTAATATTTATCTCAATGTCGGACCACCTAGTGTCCAGTATTACTATATGACTGTTCTAAGGTCAATGTAATTCTTAGCATATTTATATATCAATCTAATATGCATAATGAAAATACCATTAATAATGTGTGAAATGAAAATGTAGTTATTTTATTAATAAATAATAAAATGTACAATACATTGTTCGGATTAACACTTCAAGCACCAACTCCAGCAAGAACCATCATGAGGAGAAATGTTACCTTAAATGATAGGTGAGTCAAAATATAAAGAAAAAGAGAATTCGTACAATATCGAGCTCAATAGGCAAATACAAAGCAATTTTGAGATATCTAGGTTGATTTGACCCATTGGATCTCAATTTTTTAGACAAAATCACTTAACTGAGTTACTTAGAATCGAACTGTCACCAGAAGTTTTCACACACACCCATACACTGTGAGTGTAGCTTATATGATTTATTCAAGAACTTGGATTTGATTTTCGTTGAGTACTTTGAAAGTTCTTTGATTTCATTGATAGACATTCTTTGAGGACATTGTTGTATGTAACTACCATGACTTTTTTCGTTCCTTTATTTTTGAGTGATTGCATGTGCATTTGAATGACGTTTGTGGGTGTCATCGTTGTAAGCCCTCACGAGACTATAACTCGTCCACTAGGGTCACCTACAGGTTTAAAGGCTTGTTGCATACGCTAAATGCAATTGTGGTCCCTACGAAAGTGGCTTAGGTTAATTTATTTTAGTTTTATTTCTTTTATTTGATTTCTTTTGTTTTGTTTTGTTCGAGGACTAGCAAAATGTTAAGTTTGGGGGTGTGATGAGTGGTTAATATGCACATATTTCCCGCCAATTTATTTTAATATTTTATAGGTGATATCAAGCTTTATGAGAGAATTGATGTGTTTTGGGTGCGTTTTTGTATGCCAAAATAGTATCACAACTCAATGGAATTAAGTATGGATAAAAATGTAAAGATACGGAGCAAATCATGGTTATTTTGGAGTCAAAACGTGCATCGCGATAATGGAATCGCGTCGAGACTCGACTAAACACAAAATTTTGGCAGAATGTAAATTGCTCCCTTGGTGATTTCGTGCCTCACGATTTCAGGGAATGAGCGTCGCGACGCGCGTGATTAAAACAATTGTGTGTTGCGACACTCCAAGCAAGTCGCGACACGAGAGATTTTTCCCAAAACTCATTTTTTTAGTAGGAAAGACCTTCTGGACCTCTTATATAAGCGCAAGTTCGTCCTAAAACTTAAAAAAAAAAGTCTCATAACATATTTTGAAACCTCCATAGTATAGAAGAATGCCTAGAGAAATGTAAGAACGAATGAATCAATCAGAGTTGGAGGAGTTAGACTTTGAAGAGAAAGACTACAAACAAGAATTTCTTTCTTCCATTTTCTCTCTAACTTTATCTTTTATGCGTTCTTTGCCTTGTATTAATGATCAGTTTATTTTTATTGAATATTATGAGAAACTAATTCATTAAATCTATGGTTGTAATGGATTTTGAGCATGTTTAATTAATTTAATTACATATTTTTATTCCTTTGAGTTTGTTATTTATTATTTATTATTCTTTGTGTTTTGATGTTTATTTTATTTGTCTGACCAACAATAAAATAATCTTGGTAAATCCTTAGGAACTCGACAGAGAGAATTTGGGTTAGCCATGAGAATAATAACATGTGATCTTATTCGTTGAATAGACTTCCCTACGGATAGACATATACCTAAATGACATATGTAGCCAATATTAGAACATGGCCTTAATGAATTTGGTTTTATTTAATTAACATAAACATATAGTTAACTAATTTATTATGAATAGTTTCACCTGATCATCGAAAGAAGCTTGTGAATAATTTAGTGTTTTAGGTTAATAATTATTAACAACAACCCAATTAAATGGAGAGTGCCTAAGCTTATTTTCTGCATGCTTAAATAAAATTACAACTCTAGGTTCTTCTATCTATAAGGTTTTCAATGTGTGTTATTTGCTTTTTATTTACTCTTCACTTATATCATTAAATCAAATTCTCATCTCAATAGTTTAGTTTAAGTTAAGTAGGTTAGTCTTGTTATTAATAAGATAAATATTAAGTCCTTATAGGTACGATATCCGATATTTTATCACTGTATTACTTGAACGTCACGTATACTTACGTACTAAATTTATAAAATCGCAATGAATAATGTCTCGATTTTTTTTCAGAGATCAAGTGATTATGAACAAGAGAAATGTCAAGAAAATAGATAAATTTTGAAAAATTAGAATCAGTCCTTAGCAAGAAAGAGAAAAGGAGGGTCCATGTTGTCATTAGGAGGGCCAACAAAGAATTGTAAACCCAATGGCCATGGCACCCACCATGTCCTTTTATCTCATTTGCACATACACCAACACTCCAAAGTGAACCCCCTCTCTCCCCCTTAACATCTTTCATAAATACCCCCTTATCACTTATTCTTCATTGCCTCTAGCTTCTTGCCTCAAGCCTTCACCTTCATCCTTCACTTTCTCAAAACACCAAAACCCAAAATGGCCATTAGAAAGTCAAGAAGCAAGCTCCCACAAGCAACAGTGTTGAAGCAGATTCTCAAGAGATGCTCAAGCCTAGGCAAGAAACAACAACAACAACATGGATCCTATGATGAAGATGGTCTCCCTCTTGATGTCCCCAAAGGCCACTTTGCAGTTTATGTTGGTGAACGTAGAAGTAGACACATTGTTCCAATATCTTTCTTGAATCACCCTAAGTTTCAATGCTTGCTTCAACAAGCTGAAGAAGAGTTTGGTTTTGATCATGAAATGGGACTCACTATCCCTTGTGAAGAAGTCGTTTTTCGCTCTCTAACATCCATGCTTAGATGAAAGACAAGTGGGTTTGGTTTTTGCTTTCTAGCTTTGGAGAAGATGATGATCCATTACAAGATGAAGCTAAACAATTTCTCACTTTTGCTTCTCTTTTTTTACATCTTCTCTAGATCTTGTGTGTGTGTGTTTTTTTAATCTTTTGAACCCATATGGGTTTTTATGTTAAGTGACTCTAACTTGTACCCAAGAAACAAAAATTAAAATGTTATATGGGTTGAATTTGTATAAAGTTAAGGGCTTTTCCTCACCAGTAATATGTAATGATATTATCAAATAAAATTACACAATGCATTGCATAAAAATATTAAAATAAAAATAAAAAGATATTTCAGACAAAATTATTTCTCCATATGACAAAAAAATAATTATGATATTTTTTATTTTGTAAATGTGGTGTGCATTATTATATGCATTTAATATTGAAAGAGGTTATTGAATTTTAAATTTTTATCATTAAATAAGAAACATGTAATAATTTTAAATTTAATGATAAAAATTTTAAGTTGACGTCATTTCGAATTTAATGATTTGATTTACAATTTTAATGTCCAGATATAAATAGTAAAATACATTAGCAAAACCCCTATTGATGTGCATGGCTTTAGATAAATGAAATGAAACTTGTGCAAGATGCATTTTTGATCTACAACTTTTTCAAAAAGGATTCTCACGTTATTATTAATTATCGCCCTCTTTTCTTTTCTTTTGTTTTTATTTTCGAAGTACCATAGTAAGTAACAAGTTTCAAATTTAACTTGCAAAATTTTCGAAGTCTAATGGTAGAGGTGGTCACGGTTCAATTTGATTTCAGAATCGAATCGAATTATTTGGTTGTATGGTTTCAGGTTGTTTGGAATCGTAACTTAATTATCTGTTTAAAATCGGTTTGGTTACTGTTCCGGCTTTTTAGAACAGCAGAACCAAACTAGGACCAAACCGAAAAATTCGGTTCGGTTCTCTATTTTTTAAGGGAAAAAATTAAAAAATTTGGTTCTATTCCGGTTCGAAACCGGAACCGAACCGAACCTTACCTTAAAATTACGATTCCAAATTTTGTGGAACCGTTTGGGGGTTCGGTTCGATTCCGATTTGGGAACCGTAACCTTACGATTCCATCCGGTTCGATTCTGATTCGGTTTCAATTCCGAACCGGCATAAATCACTTATTTATATGTTATCTAGAATATATGTACAGAGAAACCGCTTGAGTAGACGTGTGTATAATAAAATCTTATTTAGATCTTATTTATAGCGGAAATTTTATATACAGTGTACCAGCTCTAATCGAGGATTTCATATTTTGCTGTATAATGTGAGAACTGAGAATATATTTCCTGCTATTATTGAGTGTTTCTGTTTGAATTTTAATACATGTCAAGAAAAAATTCAGTTACGTAATAATGATATCATATTAAATATATAAAAATGAAATAATATTTTATCACATATGTTGAAATAGTAAAAAAAAAATAACGTTATCAGAAAAATTAATCATGCTTATACATCAAGCCATCAAGATATGTCTGGATGGGGAGATTTAAATTGAAGCTATCAACATTTTGGAATCATTATCATTTGTATTCAAACTGTAACAATGAATTAGCGTAAATTTCGGTGGAATAATCATGATCTCTCAATTCTCAAACTTGGAAGCATGCAAAATTGAAGTGTAAAATAATAATAATAATAATAATAATAATAATAATAATAATAATGGGGTTCTAGTGATATTCCTAATTTAAATAGTGATATATTTTAATATTTTTTAAAATATATAATTATTTAAAATAAAATATCATTAAAAAATGTATGAAGAAATGTCTCTCAAAACTAAAAAATAGTGGGAAAAGTCAAAAGAATAGCATGTGATGTCGCTGACAAACTCTTAAACCAAAGTTTGAAGCTGCAATTTCTGAGAGACTGCTTGCAGCCATTCATGACTATGCTTGCTTATAAAGCTGCAGTAAAATTATTTTAACGTTTCCGTACAAGTAAGATGATTTCCGTGTAGAAGGGTTGGTGGGTTTTAGACATCTCAATCAAAAAAAAAATATCAGGATTCAAGTATGGGAGGTGTGTAAAAATATATTTAGATTTGTCCTATCTTTTATTTTTAAAAGAAAATATTACAATATCTTTCATGTTTATAAACAGTGATCCTGACAATAGTCAACATTAGAATTTAGAGCTTTAAAAATTAATCAAAAAATTATGATCTTAAATCTAAATAAATTTTAAATTTTAAATTTATAACATGATTTATATTTTTTTTAATCGATAGGGAATAGAGACAAGAACTCAACTTAAGCCATTAATTTGAAGACAACTCATGATTGCCTTTTATTATGGATACATACTGCAGTCTCTGTCTTGGTTTTGAGATTCAACTATAACAGAGATGCTAACAATTTTACACATTATTATGCATCCACATGATATATCATCATTATAATAAAGAATTTAAATTCAGCTTTATATTATTAATTTTTTTTTTTTTTAAATTATAGTCAGTAATTATTTGATAATAATTAATATAATTAAATTTTAATAATATATTGCTATTAAATTATGACATATTAGATAATTATGAAATATTTAGTATAAATAAACTTAACACTTTATCCAAATTCTATTATTAAATATGGAAAAAAGTGAAGAATCCATACGTTCAAAGTCTTGGGCTTGACAATTTAGAGTCCAGCTGAAATTAGACTTTTCTCTTGAAGTCCAATAAAATATGTCTGCAGAAATATACGTGTATTGTGATTAGAATATTTCTTCTCGTTTTCTTATCATTGCAATTAATTACTAAATGTTTATTTTTGTTTGCTAAAATTTAGAGTTTTTCCTTTTCCAAAAGTTCATTTTCTTTGATATCTCATGGTTTATATAACATTGTGCGTATGGAGATTTCAATCTTCGGCTGATATTTGTCCATTGATGAACTGCTGTTAATTGCATGTGGTACACTTGTCACAAGACATGTTGAAATACAGTGTTAGATGTGATTACACATGTTATTGTGCATGATAAACTAAACTTGCATGCTAAGTTAAGTGGAATGCCATTAAAGTCCACTAATCTTGAATTGTGGTATGTGACATCATGTACTTTGGAGTACTGAGGTTGGGGTCGGAGTATCTGCATAATATTTCTCAGATGGATTTCGGGGTTAATCCTCTTCGAAATAGGTCAAGATCGGATTAGACTAATCTCGGGGTGCCTGGACTTTAGAGTGAGTTAACCTTAGAGTGACGTCACTTCGGAGTGACATCACTCCATGGTCAAATTCTAGTTTCTTCGAAAGTCTTCAATTTCAAAGATCATCCTCACATTTCCCGTCTATTAATACTGTACATTTAATAATATCATGATATGTGTCATTATTCTATTGGACCTATGCAGTCCGTAGTAGCTCCACTAAGGAAACGTGTTAAGGAAAATTCATTTATGTGATGACACATGGTTAATAATACAGGGCTAAAATTAGACATCACAGGTTTTATTTTTGGTAGCTCAAAGGTTGGTCTTTTCTTTGATGGAGGTTTCAGGGCATCTATTCGACTTGGTTTTGGAGGATCACTTCTTCCAACAATGATAGTGTTGGGGTTGGTGCTCAGAGCGTCAATTCCCGGTTGTATTTCTTTTGAATACTTCTGTAAAACATTATTATTATGAATAATATATGCAGTTTCTATAATATAATATATCTTTTAATATGGTAAAGACGTAATGACCTTAGAATGATTAGTCATGGTACTGTTGCAAAAGCGTCGCAACTGACATTGAGTAGTATCATGACGTTGTCATTCTCAGACAGTTCCTGGTCAAGGTTTACACTATTTGGTCAGTATAGTAAACCCGTTGAGACCGGTACATGTCGTATACTGGAATATATGATTCCAATGGTTTCTCAATGAACCATCGGTCTTGGAGACTGATATAGACGTGTGGGTGTTTATAACGGATAAACACTGAACGACTCACCGAAGATTCTTAATGGATGGTACACCAACGTCAATAAGAATCTTCTCGGGTTGAGTAGCACTTGTGATTCTTAGACTTGAGATGCCATTGTGGGCACATGAGACATCTTCTACACTTAGATGGCAGTCACGTTACCGATCTATTTAGATCAGACCTCCGCATGTTCGTTGGGTGTAGATAGATCCTCAGGGTGTCCTATGTGTGTCAAGATAGGATCCGTCAGTTCTGTGTGTCAGAGCATAGGTAGTCCACATGATTAGCAATCAGATAAAACCATGGGCCCATGGTACAGTTTAGAAACTAGTTCTAAACATTCTTTTTGAGATTGCTAATAGAATAGTCGACTGGATAATCCTTATAGAGATTTGACGTTTACATCTATATCTCTGGGATTTATCCGGATACCTGTGACGGAGGAATTATACATTTGCCATGACCTCGACCTGTATGAATACGGGTGGATAATTATGAACATGAAATTGGATTTCGTGACGGATATACCTGAATCTAGAGAGTCTCAATAATGAAATATACTCGTAGAGCACTGGAGCAACATTTATAAACAATATTGATTATTTATAAAGTCGTTTAAATGTTAAACGCAAAATACATGCTAAAGGGACCCGATAGTCATTTCCTTAATTATTGTGTATTTACATTTAATACTTGATTAATTTAAATACACATTAATTAATAGTCAAATTGAGATATTTGACTAATATCCTAAATGAATATATATATTTGATATTTAATGTAAATATTATATATATTTAATATATTTGTATTTAATTAATTAATTAATTAATTAATTATTAAATGATTAAATTAATTAAAATATAAATATCTTAACATTTGGATATTTGGATTAAATGATTTAGTTGCCTTTGTTGACTTAATTAAAATATCTATAAAGTGTTTATTAGATATTTAACAAGTTAATGAAATTGAAATTACATTTCCTAATATATATGCTTGTGAATTTCGGCCAAGGCCTTTGTGTAACAAGTATATATTGTTTTCTTTTTCATTTGGTAAATAACCTAATACACTTTCTAACCTAAACTCCATTAAAGAAAACAAAAGAAGCTAGAGAGGAAGAAAGGAAAAACAAAGGAAAAAGCTTGGATTTAGTAAGTTTTCTTAACTTGCTATTAGAGGGGAAATTATTCCTTATGTTCTAGGCTACTTCTTGTGATGTTATCATGTTGTTATTTTCTTTATTCTTTGTGTTTTTGATGAATGGAAGTTTGGTGAAAGTGTTGAGCATGTATAATGGTGGAAGCTTGTGACTAGTGTAGTTATAAGTATTCTTTTAAGGTTTTGGAAACTTTGTTGCTAATCTAGAGTTGTTGAACCACTCTTAGATGACCTAGATTTGATCTAGAGTTGTTTCATTGTGTTGAGACTTTGGTTGGATGGAAGAATGATGATTGAAGTAATTGATTTAACCAATTTGGTCTAATTTGTCCAATTTGAAGAAATTGAAAAATTAGGGTTTAAGACCTCAACCAAATGTGGGGATTTTCATTTATGTTGTGTATAAGGATGTTTATATGATGCATATAAAGTTTCATGTTGATTGGATTTCATTTGGATGTGTCTTGAAGCATGAAATTGAAAAATGCACAATCCCCCATTTGGAGGCTCTCAGACAAATGAACAAAATTGGGGATTTTTGTTTCTTTTGGTGTTTTGATGTTTTGAACATGCTAAGTTCATCTTAGAAATGATTTAGAATCATCCAAAATTGATTTCAACAATTTCGGACTAAAATGAACAAAATACCAAGTGTAAGGGCAATTCGGTAAATTCACTTAAATTTTATTTATTGAATTTTATTTCAAAATTTGATTATTGGGTAATTAAATAAATATGTTTATTTAATTAATCCGAGAAAATTTTTTGAAATCGGAAAATTTGATTTTCCACCGTTTCCGCTGCGTTACCGGATTTAGCCCCTAAAACCCCTACAGATAGCGTTTGAAATCCTTATCCTTTTATATTCGGATCCACTGTTGGGTTGAATTTATCCATGTTCTGGAAGTAATTCCTTACTATGTACTCAGCATATCGTGTATCTTCAGGAGAGCCTTGATGTATATCTTAGCAGTAAGTTTGGTGTAACAATTCTTGATTTACAACAGGCCTTGATTGAACCTGTGCAAAAAGACTTTGATGGTGTCTGTCTGCTTCTGCTTCATGCCAAAGATACTATCAATGGTATTTTGAAGGCATCTAAAGTTAGCATAATGTGCCAAAAAAATTTCACAAATAGTCTGGAAGTTCCAAATAAAGTTAGGAGGTAGATATATGACCCAGTTTAAGGCTTCTCCTTCTAGGCTGGTTGTAAAAGCCTTGAAGTACCAAACATATTCACTTGTCTCTAGAATCATCTTCTTCATGTTTCTCCGGATTGGAATTCCCCTTGAAAATCTAGAATATAAGAATCTGCACGTTCTTAAGTTTCTCCATACTCAGTATCTGTTGAGTGAAATAAGAAGTGTTGATTCTCCGAGTTGTTTCTGCTATGCTATCCTGGGACAATTTTGACAGTATTGCTTAAGCGAACGTCCTCATCACATTCCTTCATTCTTGCCTTATTGTGTCCCAGAGTGCTACTTTAACTTCGGGATGAGATAAAATCGGGCAGCCATTATAGGATGTTATAATGCAGATTGAATATATGGTCCCCCCGAAAATGTGGTCCGAGCCATTGTTAGCTCGTGTCCCCAAGTCAATTTCTAATCCTAGTTCTTTTCCCTTTAGAATCCCGATCCTCTCTGCCAACTTTATGTTCTCAATGGTTGTCTGCTCAAGGGCTAAAACTGCCCTTTATGGCTTCTATTCCAGGGTTTCCTGTGCTTCTGGCATTATGACCATTTCAAATTCTATCTTGGGATTGAACAACAGTCACCGCACCTAAACTCTGTCCTTCTTGCGCCATTGCTTTATTGGTTTATCGGAGTTCTCTTACTTTGTTTACCTCAAAGTTCTCAAAAGATCAATTTTTCAAAAGGTTTTGTGATGATGATAAGTAAGCTCGTCGTCACTCACATGTTGTTCTCATGCAATACACTGGGAAGTTTTTATTCTTAGCAGTTTTATTTTCCAAGAAAATCTTTCAAACATGCAAGTTCTTATAAAACTGATATTATCTTCCCAGATACATGATACAATAATTATCATTGTAATTCCAAGAAATTCACAAAGAATAATAAAGAATAATGCATGATGTATATTCTCGTGTCAACCAATCATGTATGTTAAAAGTTTTCTAGTTTTCAATGCATGGGTTGTTATTCTCATATGTCATCTTCTATTTATGTGAAATACAGTAGTGCACACGAGTTTAGGTTGTCAGTCGTAGGTTAATGTGAGCTCACCCTCTTGTTTCTCACTCAGCGTACTGAAGCATACTTATGTTTCTGGTGTACGAGGCAAAACTCAGGTGCATTGATTCACATGTTTTTTAACTTTAAAATATCTGTAGTCACCATCTCTTCATTACACATACTTATTAAGCATATTAGGGTTTATGCATGCAAGTATTTCATACAAGAATGACATAAAAGTTCAATTTTTCATATTAGCATTTCATGTTTTAAATTCATTTTCAATGGTGCATGATGCATGCATGTCATAATACAACAATTTTTTTTATACAATTTTCACTTGGAAAAACATGATAATTCGATGTCTTCCCCACGTCAATTTGATGAAGGTGGAAAAAAAAATTAAAGAATCTATACCTTCAAAGCCTTTGGCTAGACAGATTAGAGTCCAGTTTGTTAGGGTTGGTGCTCGGAGTGCCAATCTGGATCGTATTTATGTCTGATTCATGAATACGAGCAAAGCCATTTTCCATAATATTACTAATTTTAGTGGTAACACCCTTGTCTTTTATGCGCTTATTCGATCTAATTGCGATTAGATATCTGATTACGATTAGATCGAAACTGAATCTGATTCAGTGATACGTGTATATTAGACAAAGACCCTAGGATTTACAGTATAGTGCGCAGTTAAAACGTAGTTTGTAATTGACATTGGGAAGCCCATTATTAGTTGTATATCCTTAAATAAAGTTCCTGGTCAATATTTGCTAACACATGTCGGTTAGTAAAATCCGCTGAGACTAATATATGTCGTATATCGTGACTTGGTCCGATGATTTATCCCAATGAACCATGAGTCTCGGGAGACTCATATAGATATGTAGGTGTTTATTTGATAAGACACTGAATAACTCACTGAAGGTTTCCTAATAGATGATACACCAATGTCAATAGGAACCTTCTCGAGTTGAGCGAGCATAGTAGTCATTCGACTTGAGATACCACTATGGATATATGAGTTATCCTCCACATTTTGATGGCATTCACGTCAATGATCTAGTCATGATCAAAGCTCCGCCTGTTCGTTGGGTGTGAACTGATGCTCATGATATCCTGTGCATATCAGGATAGGATCTGTCAGTCCTGTGTACATGGCATAGGCATCCAGCACGTGTTTACGATCTAGTAAATCCATGGTCGTGGTATAACTTCAGAAATCAGTTCTTAGTGTTATTTAGAGATCGTAAATTGAAAGTCGACTGTATTATACCGAACGAATTTGACGTTGTTATCTATACCTCAGGTATAATACGGATGTCCTGTGACGGAAGGATTATACGTATGCTATGACCTCGGCTTGTATAGTTTAGCAAGATTATCGGTGGTCGTCATAATCCATGAGTGGGTGGATATGGACACGAAATTGGATTTCTTGACGGATAAACCTAAACTCTGAGTGTCCCACAATATGAAGTGTACTCGTTGAGCACTTGGACAACTCAATATGAATAATACGGATTATTCATAATACTTCACCAGATTAAGTGAGTTAATTCAGATCGTTTAATCAGTTAAATGATAAACACATGCATTATGGGATTTTGTCCGATCATAATTATTGTGTATTTGTATTCGAAACATGATACGATTATATACACATTAATTAGTCGTCAAATGAGATTTTGACACATGTCATTAAATATATGTATTTGTTATTAATGTAAATAAAATACATATATATAATAATAATTAATTGATAATTTTTTTCATAATTTTTATGAAAATTGTTTAATTATTATTATTTACACTTGGCATTAAATTTAAGGTTAAAGTGTTAAATTTGGATTTTGACTACTTTGATTTTATATTTAATTTATTAAATATTTTTCATTTGTGATAAGTGTTATCACACATGTTAATTATTTAATGGTAACACATGACATGTATTTATTAAGGGAAATGTGGGACATTTTGATTGGCCATTTAAAAGCTTTATTATTAATTTAATTTGATTAAATTATAAAATGATATTTTTGTCCCATAAAAGTTGGTCAACACTTATTTAAAGAAGGAAATTATTTTCTTCTTCATAATATCTTCCTCCATGAACGTCCAAGGCCTATAGAAAATGGGTTTCAACTTTGTTTGATCAATCCATGGAGATTTGAAGGAAAAATCAAAGAAAAAGGCTTGGATTTAGGAGATTTAAGGTAAGTCTTCAAAACCTAAAACTTAGAAATTTGATTTCTTGTTTCTTGATGATTTAGAATGGTTCTAGGGTTCTTTCAAATCTGAAAATTTGGGGCTTTTTTTGATTGATGGAGATGGAAGATTATGCATGTGTGAAGTTGTATTTGGAAGTAATTAGTGTAATTATATTCCAATTTGTTCAAATTATTGTTGGACAACCTTGTTGCCATTCTATTGTGTGATAGTCACACTTATTATGCCTAGAATTTTTCTAGAGTCATTCATGTGTGGTGACTTTAAATGGGTGTTGGATTAATTTGATTAATCTTGTGATAAAATTGGATTTAAGCATGAAAATTTGGCAATTTCGTTTTCTGTATAAGACCTGGAAATGAATCTGATTCTCTAATGAAATTATTCTCTTATTAATTTTTTGGATGTGTTTTGGGAGTTGGCACATTTTCCGGAAAGTGTTTCCGACTTGAAATAAGAGAAAACGGCCAAAAACGGCGTTACCAGGTGGATCTTGAGCCAACTGGGTGAAGGCTGCCCAAACAGTGAATCTGTCACTGTTTATACAGCCCATGAACTGCCCGACACTATTGGAGCTAACCTGGGTATTTTCCATAAGTGTCGGATAGCCGGTTCGGTCAAAAACCCGTTTTAGGCCATTTTGCGGAAAATCGGTTTTCGTAAAAGTTTCACAAAGTTTCAACAATGTTTATGTCAATATTTGATATTAAATAAATAGGTTTAGGTGAAATATGAATAAATTATTCATATTAGGTATTGAATAATTTATTGGTATTTTGAAAAAGTTTTAAAATACGATTTCGCCTGAACCCGCGCTTTCGCTGCGCCCAATGCCCAAAACCCCAACAAAAATGGTATCAGAGCGGGTCTGATGCTTCATCCATTACATTATTCATGCTTGATATATGATATATAATCCAATTTTAATGTTCGCGCATGCTTGTAACCTGATATGTTTCTTTACTTTTTCGGTTTTACGTTAACGAAAAATATAACGAAAATTTAATATTTAAATTGTGTTATGTTTTCTAAAGTAGAATTGAAATGTTTAGAAAATGATTTAGATTAAATTTCTACATTGGATGTAGAGTATAACTTCCATAGGAAAATCCCCGCTTTTAAATATGGATGTAAAGTAACGTGTATTGGATACATGTTTCTCGGTCCGTCTTGTCAATACGGTTTATGGGTAGCTTTCTATGGCTGCATCCGAGATCATGCCAAAGCAGTGAAGGTGTAGTTGATAGAATTTTATCCAGGCCGGTTATATATTGATACTAGACAAATTCAAGTGAAAGTGGAAATCATGAACGTGCCAAAGCTGGCAGGACTACATCGGTAACTTGAGTTTGTCATTGGCAAGTGAAGCCTTGATACGCCTCCCTGTGAACGTGCCAAAGCTGTGATTCAAAATATATTCATGGGATCCTGCTCTAACTATGAAATTCGATTTAATTATTGAATTCCCGTTGTCCGTTGGGGATTACGATATTACGTAAAGTAGTGGGAGACACTGCTGGGTTAAAAATCCGTAACTTGAGCAGTATTTTGGAATTTACTGCTTTGTTTTCCTTACATTCTATACTGTATATAGATATATGCTTGAAAATCTAAAGTTTGTCATGTCGATCAAATGTTAAAAAAAAAATTAATTAAACTTATTATCATTATTTTCATAATATCTTAATTAGTATGGGTAATAAAAATTGATTCTCCATCAAAGCAATATCTTAAATAAATAAAACTAAATGAATTATCTTCATATTTAATGGATATTTGTTCTACTTCCATCAAATACACACATATATATATATATATTGCTTTTTATTGAATCAAAATAGCAAACAAATTTTTATAGAGAACAATAATATCATTCTTCCAAAAAGTAATGACAAAATTATCTTAATTGTTATGAAAGTGGCAAGCCTATAAATTAAATCTAAGGGACTAGTTTAAATAATTATATGATAATCGTAATTGATTCTTTATATATAATATCTTAATTTTTATTCTTAACTATTTTATTAACGCATTCCAACCTTGATTTAGAGAAAATAATTAAAAATTTAAGAGATCAATATTTAATAACTCAATTTTTAATTAAAAAATGATGAAAACATAAATTTAAAAAAAAAAAAAAAACCTTAAAACTTACCAAAATTTGTTAAATTCTTAATTCTAATTTAAGAAAGTAAAGTTTTTGAAAAAAAAAAAAAAAGAAAAAAAATATAAGGATAATAGTAAGAAATATATATATATATATATATATATATATATATAATATATATATATTAAATTAATAAATTTTTAAAAAAACATATATTATTACTTTTTTTTGGAAATCTGGGGGGCATAACATTGAATCCGTTAATGGTTTTGGTCATATTTTTTTATTATAATTTTTTTTTTTTACATGTATCTCTTGGTGGTATTTACTTTAAAAAATCAATTGAGAGTATGAGATTTTTTTTTTTTTTTTTTTTTTTTGGAAACGATGGAAACCCCGCCACCAAACCACCCATTCTGGGCCGCGGCGCAGGTAAAACCACCGGCTGTCTCAGGCTCTTACAAGAAGTGCACCCCCTGGATTCGAACCCAGAACCTCAAGGTGAGATCCTGAACCCTACACCACTAATTTTTATCTCTATTACTACTCGAATTCGTGTCAATGTCTTAACAAATGAGAGAGTATCAAATGATCATGACTGATCTCATATAAACAACATTACGACAATCTAAAAGACCAAAAAAAAATATGAACTAAGAGATTTTTTTTCCTGACATTCTTATTTTAAATAATTATATATTTTAATCTCCCTAAAATGTATAAATACTTAAAACTGAAATATCACTAAAAATGTCCCCATAGAAATGTCCAATATATTAAAAGACAAAAAATGGTGTATTAAAATCTGTGTTTTTTTAATATTTTATCTCACCATGTTCTTATTAATATCATGACTAGTCAAATTATATATATATACACTCTTTTGTACATATAGTGATGGCTCTAGGGCAGCTCACACATGTGATAGGCTCGACTCAAGGATTTGGTCGGACTCTAAATTAAAAAAAAAATAAAAATAGATACATGGATTATGATTTTGTAATAATATATGAATATTTTTTGATAAAATCACTAAAAATCAAAATCTTAAAAAATTTAATAACTATTGCAACAAACAAGCCAAAAAATCATTTTTTTTAATCAAAATAATTATATTTTAAAAATTCGTCTAAAATCTCATAATTCTTAGAGCCACTCGTGCGTATATACACATGAAAACACTAAACTGAACATAATTTTTTTGGTGGCAAAGGATCAGTTTCAATTCCAATCCCTATCATAAAAAGCATTGCTGAACCAATTTATTTATGCAATTTTGGATTTTTTTGTACAAAGTTGGACCAGTGCTGCCATATTCTTTAAATGCAACTACTGTATCCTCTTTTACTTTGAGCCACAAAACTCTTTTGATGCTCTTATTCATTCATACAACTGTCTTGTTCTCAAAAGAATATCTCCTGCTCCACAAAATCCATTTGAGAATTTCCCTCCTCAGGAAAAATAAAAAAAATCTATTTCCCATTATTGCCCATTCATACAACTGTTTTGTTCTCTTTCCTATTATTGCTTATTTCCTAATTACCCATTTCTCTTTCAGATGGGTCATGTTTGTCTTCCTTCACTCATAAATAAAGATATCAAACAAACTACTGATCTAAGAGGATACATTGTTCTTGGTATGCAAAGTTGAAATTGACGTAACATTCTTTGATGTGGAGCCTATCCGGATCATTAAGTGTTAATTTATTATTAATAGAGCAAGAGATATTAAGAATTTTTCCCATATAATATTTTTAATGGGAACTTCTTTTTTATTTTTTTCTTGGAAGGATGAAATACATTCATAGAGAAAAAAAGCATCATATGATGCTACAATATAAATTTTGTGTACTACTAATCCCGTACAACTATTATAAGGATTGATTCATAGTTGCTAAAATACGGATGTACTGAAGGATTTATGAGACAGACTTGATCTTCCCACCTCGACTACAGTCAGGAATATAATTCTTGTTGGACAAGATGTATTGTTAATCACTTTTAACATGCATAATTCAACCGAATTAATAAATAGTAAACATGCAATCTATGAATCAAACATAAACTCAAAAAAACCTGAGAATTATTCGTAGAAGATGATCTTTAAAACCAAG
The DNA here is from genome assembly GCA_019454045.1 of Zanthoxylum bungeanum. Lineage (NCBI taxonomy): Eukaryota > Viridiplantae > Streptophyta > Magnoliopsida > Sapindales > Rutaceae > Zanthoxylum > Zanthoxylum bungeanum. The sequence goes on from SKCR01009229.1 coordinate 18,618, forward strand.
TCGAGTAAACTCTTTCCTTAAAAACTTATTAGCCTCGTCTCGGTACTCTTACGGATCTTTCGGCTAACTTTCTCCCATGACACTTGGTTGCTTCCCGTAAAAGGGACACCTCTGTTGCAAATTATGTGTTATAAACCAAAATTTAACATGCAAATTAATCTTAATCATTCCAAAACAGAACATAACAATGGATACTTAGAAAAATCTGGAAAAATATTGAAGATGATGATGAAACTGAAATCCAAGTCGAGTTGTCTCTGTCCTTAAGAACTTATTAGCCCCCGCCTCAATTCTCTACGGATGGCTTTGTGGCTAACGTTCTCCCTGTATTACTTGGATGCTTCTTGTAGAAGGGACACTCTGATGAAAACCTGCCTGGAGCGAAGCCAGACAAACCCACACAAGACTGAAATCGTTCCCAAGAAAGCTAAGGCAGAACAAAATCAAAACTCTAAACCTCTGAAGAGCAAGCAACAGAAACCTAGAGTGCTAAGGGGGCGCCACAAAGGGTTAGCAAACCTTTGATAAGCCAAAATCAATGAGAATAAGTTGAGGGTTACTCAAGTCTCAAGATAATAGTGATTTTTATTAAAGGATTGATTTTTTTGTTATGATGAATAATGGCCCTTTAAATAGATGGCTAACCCTAGTTCTACTTAAGATAATAAAACCTAGTAAAATAAACCCAGTAACAAATAAAATCCTTAAAATTTTCGTACATGGGCTTTATAATTTAATTGAAGTTCAGCCCAGCACTTAAACATTACATAACCTTAAAAAATATATAACACAAAAGGTGTAGGGATAACTTGAATCCGGTTGGACCATGAATAATTCCGAATTGGAGTTTTCCATAAACTGCAAAGTTGTAGATCCATGAGTCTTCTTTCCAATGCAACTTGAATCACCAAAATCGGACATCGGATGAGAAAGTTACGGCCAAATATGAAGACTACGTAAATCATGCCACTACTAATGCACCATTCGGAAATTAAGCCCAAAATCAATCAAGGCAGCCCATGCATGTCCAAGACCCATTACATTCTTGACTTAGACATAATAAGACCTTCATATAAAGTCTCATACATAGACCAAACTCCAGAACCCAATGAATCTTCCAAATCCACCAAAATGGCCCAAATATACCAATCTGACCAAGCCATGTAATCAGCCACAACTTCAAATTAACTTGGCCCAACAAACAGAGCTCATTATGGATCACATCATTCTCTCTCTCTTGAAAAGGATTCGACCTCGAATCCGAACCCGGATCATAGATAAAAATGACAAAATCAATGTGATGACAATCCTGGAACAAAATAAAATCACACGAAAAAGAATGGTTATGGTGAGCAAAAGTTAATAAAGTCAAGGAATGACTTTTTTCAATACTTTTCCCATCTCAATCTCCACATTCCTACTCTCATTCTTAACTCCACTTGCAACTCCAAAGAGATTCCCAACTAGATTCACATTTGAAACCTCATTTAAAACAAACTCAACATGTCCATGTCGCTTCCTCAAATAATCAACACACTTATCATTAATCTGATCACACTTTACATATTCAGCCACATGAACTTTTTGCACCTCATAACTCATGGCCTCACAACCAAAATCAGATTGCTTCATATGATATTCACCCTTAACAGTAACTTCAAGCACCACATTGGCATCATGAACAACCAATTCAGCATCATTAATGTTATTGCTCACATCAATATCATCATTGTCATCAACATTATCAACCATCTCACTCTTATTCATAGAAACATCAACATGTTTCATTTCATTACTCAAGACTACGCTCATATCCTTCTTCACTTCACATTTTGCTAACGTCTTTTTCTCTATCAATTCAGGGAGCTCTCCTAGTAACATTCTAAACTCAGCAATCTCACTTTTACTTTTAGCCCACTCTTCTTCACTCCTCTGCATGTACAACTCTTCCTTATAGACCTCTTGTAGGGTTAAAGGAGAAAGCTTGATACTTTTTTCACCATACCTAAATTTATACATATTCTTATCCATATCATAAACTACTTTATTGAATTTATACCAAGGCTTACCCAATAAAACATGTGTATGACACATAGGAACCATGTCACACACTACTTGGTCAACATACTTCCCAATTGCAAAACTAACCACAACCTGCTTATCAACCTCGAACTCTCCAAAATCACTCATCCACTTATAAGGTCTATCAAGAGATATCAATGGTAATCCCAATTTTTCCACAAGGGTAATGCTAGATAAATTTGTATGATTCCCTCTATTAATAATCATATTACACATTTTACTATTGATAAGGCATCTCGTGCGAAAGATAAATTACTCTTTTGTCCATCAGATTGTGTATATAAATCTACCCCTAACTTGAAATACATCAACAATGATTAAAGAATCAAATAATCACTAAGAATACGAAGACAAACAAAAAGAAACGAACTAAAAAAAACACCAAAAGCAAAACAAGAACACAAACTAAACTAAAACTTGACAGAATTCGTAACTAATGTTTGAAAGAGATTTTGAGACTCGAAATAATAACAGAGATAGTTTGTCCAACCACTATCGAATTCCTCTCCTCGAGTACTTATAAATCGATATATTATGGGTCCCGTAACTCTTTATGGATTAAAAGATATGGCTGTTCAAAATCTAGTGCGCGGCTGAAAAAATTCTGGCGAACTTTTTTATTTTTTTTATTTTTTTAATGAACGAAACACAAAGAAAATAAAATGATAAAATATGATCTTGAAACCTTTGCTCCTGATACCAACTGATGAAAACATACCTGGAGCAAAGCCAGACAAACCCACACAAGACTGAAATCCTTCCCAAGAAAGCCAAAGCAGAACGGAATCAAAACTATAAACCTCTGAAGAGCAAGCAACAGAAACCTAGAGTGCTAAGGGGGCGCCACAAAAGGTTAGCAAGCCTTTGATAAGCCACAATGAGAATAAGTTGAGGGTTACTCAAGTCTCAAGATAATATTGATATTTATTAAAAGATGGATTTTTTTATGATGAATAATGCCCCTTTAAATAGGTGGCTAACCCTAATTCTACTTAAACATAATAAAACCTAGTAAAATAAACTCAATAACAAATAAAATCCTTCAAATTTTCGTACATGGGCTTTATAATTTAATTAAAGTTCAGCCCATCACTTAAACATTACATAACCTTAAAAAAATATATAACATAAAATATATAGGGATAACTTGAATCCGCTTTTGGACCATGAATAATTCCTAATTGGAGTATTCCATAAACTGCAACGTTGTATATTCATGAGTCTTCTTTCCAATGCAACTTGAATCACCAAACTCAGACATCGGATGAGAAGGTTACGGCCAAAATACGAAGAATGCGCAAATCATGCCACTACTAATGCACCATTCGGAAATTAAGCCCAAAATCAATTAAGACAGCTCATGCATGTCCAAGACCCATTCCATTCTTGACTTAGACATAATAAGACCTTCATATAAAGTCTCATACATGGACCAAACTCCAGAACCCAATGAATCTTCTAAATCCACCAAAATGGCCCGAATATACCAATCTGACCAAGCCATGTAATCTGCCACAACTTCAAGTTAACTTGGCCCAACAAACAGAGCTCATTCTGGATCACATCACACTCATTTCACAAGAACTTGAACAAGGAATATGGATGAAACTCTCTCTTCTTATAAAAGACTTTCTAGACAATGGAAGACTTGTATGATTTTCAGGATTGAAAAATGAATCCAAAAACCTTTCTTTATATAGGCATGGAAGGGTGCCATTGAAGGAACACTTTGGCTAAGGGTGTAACCCTCATAAGGGTTATACCATTTCCTATGTCTAAAAAAGATCTAGAGATGCATCCTTCCAATGTAGAGGAAATGTCCCTTTACCTTTGTGCATTTCCCATATGACACTACTTAAGGGACATGTCTCTCATACTCTATTACTATATATATTAGACAATTTATAACAATCCCCCACAATTCTCTAATATTAATATATATACTTAATAGATTTTCCGTGAAATAAAACTGCATCGAAATAGATAGCTTTTGCCTTGAACCTTTCCTAGTGAATGACAATCAGATTTACTTGGTAAACCAGTGACCCATAGTCTTGAACTATTCTGGCATTGGTGTAAACCAAGACAATTGCCAATACACAGCTTTACTTCGACCATTTCTCATTCTACGGTTGTGTTCATTTCGGCCATAAACATTGGTCTTGGATTCATCAAGTACTTTAGGGAATTCAACCTTTAAACTCTCATGGAAGCAGCCTCACTTCTTACTTGAAATAGGTGATCTACTATAAATAGGTAATCTGCCTTAACCCTCATTAGGACTCTTATCATAAAATAGTGGTCAATAAAAGCTTATCCTAACTTTGACAGATAGCATTTTGCGTCATTACAGGAATGGGAAAGAGTATAAAACTATATAGTGCTTGTTTTGAATTGCATACAGTTTCAGTTGTCCATTTTGAACCTAGATCTTGGGATCTCCAGTTAGCTAGGTTGGGTTTCCACAGTGACAATTCTTAATTTATAGGCTTCAATCCCATTCCATTTGATGACTTCTCAATTTGCTCTCTAGGTAAACCTTTAGTAAGTGGATCTGTTAGGTTTTCCTTTGATTTGACATAATCTATCGAAATTATGCCTCTTGAGAACAGTTATCGTGTGGTATTATGTCTGCGATGTATGTGTCGAAACTTACCATTATACATTATATTTTGGGCTCTCCCAAGCCGATTGGCTATCACAATGTATGTTTATCGCCGGTACTGGTTTGGGCCAATTTGGAATATTCTTTAGGAAATTTTGAAGCCATTTCGTTTTTTTCGCTATTTTGCCTAATGCTATGAACTTTGATTTCATAGTAGACCGAACAATACATGTTTTCCTCAAGGATTTTCATGACACGACTGCACCACCAAGTGTGAAAGTAAATCTACTCGTAGATTTAGAATCCACTGTATCATATATTCATTTAGCATCGCTGTATCCCTTTAGAAAAACATGATATATCGTATAATGCAGAGCATATTTTGAAGTTTCTCTCAAATACCTCAAAACTCTTACTATAGCTTTCCAGGGGTTATGTCTTGGATTACTCGTATATCTGCTAAGCCTGTTTACAGCTTGAGCGATATCAGGTCACACTTCTGATGATTCTCAAATACTCTAATTTTGATACGCTTGAGCCAGTATTCTTTGATAAATGAAGTAGGTCTACAGGAGTTCTAGCCACATTTAGATCTCCTTTATCATATTTCTCAAGTATCTTCTCAATATAATGAGTCTGAGATAATATATACTCCTCTGATGTTCTGGAAATCTTAATTCCTAAGATCACATCAGCTACTCCTAAATCTTTCATATCAAATTTGTTGGTCAATACTTTATTAGTAGACTGAATCATCTCATGATTACTACCAATTATCAGCATATCGTCTCGTAGAGACACACAATGACATATCCTTTTTGAGTTGATTTAGTGTATACACACTCATCACACTCATTGATTTTGAACACACTTGACAACATCTCTTTGTCAAATTTTTCATGTCATAGTTTAGGTGCTTGTTTTAATCCGTATAAGGAATTTACAAGTTTGCACACCTTCTGTTCTTGTCCAGGAACATTGAAACCTTTTGATTGTTCCATGCAAATCTCTTCATCTAGTTTACCATTTAAGAATGTCATCTTCACATCAATTTGATGTATTTCAAGACCAAATATAGTTATTATGTTATAAGAATTCTTATTAACGTGATACGAGTCACTGGTAAATAAGTATCAAAGTAGTCAAGGCCTTTTTTTTTTCTATAACCTTTTATGACAAGTATAGCCTTGTACTTATCTATTGATCCATCCAGTTTCATCTTCTATTTGAAAATCCATTTGTAGCCCAGTGGCTTACAACTTGGAGGAAGATCAACAAACTCCCAAGTATGGTTTTGTAGGATAAAATCAATCTCACTATTGATAGCCTCTTTCCAAAAAGATGCCTCCGACGAAGACATTGCTTCTTTATAGCTTTTAGGCTCATTTTCTAACAAGTATGTCAGAAAATCAGGTCCAAATGACTTAGATGTTCTAGCACTTTTGCTACGTCTAGGTTCATTTCCCTCAACATTTTCCTGTTGATCTGATTCTTAGTCAACTTGATCACGGCCTTTAACAGTATCAATAGCTCTTTTGAGAGACTCGGTTCTTTGTCTTTCCTTACAAGGAAATATATCTTCAAAGAATGTCGCAGTCATTGACTCAATTATCATATTTGGATTGATATCAGGAATTTCATACTTATCTACTAAGAATCGATACGCACTACTATTGTGAGCATATCCAATGAATATACAATCAACAATCTTGGGTCTTATTCTAACCTTCTTAGGTTTAGGAACCATCATTTTGGCGAGACACCCTCACTCTTTCATATATTTGTAGGACAGTACGTGACATTTCCACAATTCATATAATGTCTTGTCTAGTCTTCTGTGGGGTAGCTTGTTCAGAACGTAGTTGGCAGAAAGCAAGGCTTTCCCCCACAAGTTCTCAGGTAAACCAGAGCTTGTTAACATGGAATTCATCATTTCCTTCAACATTCAGTTTTTATGTTCTGAAATCTTATTTTGTTGAGGCGAATAAGGAGCAATAGTTTCGTGAATAATTTCATGATTAGAACAATATTCACCAAATGGTGGCACATATTCACCTCCTTTATCACTCCTGATTCTTTTGATTTTCTTGACAAGTTGATTTTCAACTTTGTTCTTATAGTGTATAAAGCTCTCAATAGCTTCATCTTTACTCCTTAGTAAATACACTTAACAGAATCGTGTGCCATCATCGATAAAATGACAAAGTACTTTTTACCGCCTATTGTTTGCACAACATTCATATCACACATCGGAGTGTACAAGTTCCAAGGGTTTAGAAATTCATTCTACGGAATGAAATGATGCTCTATGTATTTTTCTTCAACACATGCCTCACATTTATGTTAGTTATCAATTTTAAATTTAGGTATAAGGTCCATGTTAATTAATTTATGCATTGTATAATAATTAACATGTCCTAACCTCTCATGTCATATATTTTGTGACTCAATAATATAAGCGGAAGATGTAGCTTTATTATTAGTATTGTGTCGATTGACAGTCATTATATTGAACTTGAAAAGACCCTCAGTGATGTATCTTTTTCCTATATAGACATCATTCTTGGTCAGTACAAATTATCAGAAATAAATACAAGCTTGAAACCATTCTTTCTAAGGAGTGAACCTGAAACCAAGTTCTTCCGAATATCAGGAACATGCAAAACATTCTTCAATGTAAGCTCTTTCCCAGATGTCATCTTCAAAACCACTGTGCCTTGTCCAACTACTCTAGAGGTAGACGAGTTTCCCATTAACAGTTGATTGCCACCATCAACCTTCTGATACGAGGAAAACATCTTACTATCAGCACAGATGTGACGAGTAGCCCCAGTATCTACCCACTATTCTCTCAGGTTCCCAAGCAAGTTCGCTTCTGTTACAACTGCTGAGAGGTACATCTCTGAGATTTCATCAGTTAATTGCTCATCCCCAGTGAAATGGGCCTCAATTTTCTTTTCATTGCCTTTGTCTTGAGACTTTTTATTTCTGCAGTCTTTTATCATGTGATCGCTTTTTCCACAGATGCAGTACTTCCCATTGAACTTTTTGTTTGCTTGGAAAGAATCAACTTCACTGTTCTTTCTCTTTTTGCTACCATTTCCACCCTCGACGATGTTGGTCTTAGACTCTATAATTTTGTAGCTAGTTTTCTCGGACTTCATGTTGTCGTCTTTGATCCTCAATCAAACTCCAAGGTCTTCAAGGCTCATCTGTTTTGTTTTGTGTTTTAGATAGCTCCTGAAGTCCAACTCCAAGGTCTTCAAGGCTCATCTGTTTCGTTTTTTTTTTATTTTAGATAGCTTCTGAATTCCTTCCATGATGGAGGCACCTTTTCAATGATTGTGGAAACTTGAAACGTCTCACAAAATTTCATTCCCTCATCCAATATTTCATGAATGATTAACTGAAGTTCACTCAACTGAGACATCACCATCCTTGAATCTATCATCTTGTAGTCCAGGAACCTACCCACGATAAATTTCTTTTGTCCGGCATCCTCGGTTTTGTATTTCTTCTCGAGAGATTCCCAGAGAATCTTGACAGAAGTCATGCCTTGGTACACATTATACAGGGTATTGTTAAGTCCTCCCAAGTGGTACTTCTTGCACAAGAAGTCGTCTGACGACCATGTCTCTTCTCGTAGTTGCTTGGTTGTTTCTATTTCTCCCTCCACAATACCCGAAGGATATTTGAGATACTTAGCTAACTGTAGTGTTGTCAGATAGAACAACATTTTACTTTACCATTGTTCAAAGTTTTCTCCACCAAAATTTTCCGGTTTCTCCCCATGAGCGACCGATATTGTGATATTTCCTCTAGCCATGTGTAATTGAAAAAACAAACAGTAATTAATAAGTCTATAAAAGACAAATTACACAACGATCAAACATATGATCCTGTTTAAGTGATATGCTAAGAATCCACTCGTTGTTATATTGGACAATAGTACCAAATAACACAAGTCTTTGAATTTTCAACTAAGGTTCCTTATGATAAATGAATAAAGGAAAATTCCCAGAGGACGAGGGGGGTCCGAAGTAACTACTTAAATCTCTACCCACTTAGGCTCTTATCGCATTGTTGACAGAATATCCTTTAAACACTATCTCAATAGAATATCTTAGACATTAAAACTTAATATTACACTTCAATTCATAATACAATAATAAATATGTGCAAATTTGTATGTGTATATGTATAAGTCAATCAAGCTTGGAAGGAATTACTTGTATATAGGTACACTTTTAATTCTCAGCTAAGTATGCAACAAACAATTAATTTTCAACTTTATCACTATGTGAATGATTGTGATAATTGAACACCCTAATAGTTGTTGGGATATATGCCCTAGAGCTTCATATATCGTAAACAGAATTGATTATTGTAATAATAATAAATGCATTATTCATTTATCAAAGTTGTTTGATTTAAATCGCATATTGTCCAATTGTCTTGTTTACCTTGATTACTCTTGTACCTTCAGACTTAGTGTTTGTTTGATGCACAAGAGGATTTAAGTCTGAAGTTAATAATCTAAATAGTCCATGGAGAGCTAACAAAGAGGTTACTTTGTTTGTGGTTTATCTATAGCTGTGGTCCATGCTATACTTATATGACGACCTTGATCCGAGATCGTTCATGTAGTGACATGAGAATGGAGGCACCTTGTATGATGAGATCATATAAGACTGGACTTAGATAAATATGAATTTCTTTTAATATCTGTTAACCGAATAAATTTATTTTATCTAATAGATGGTCATATATGGATTTGATCTTAATCCTGAGTGTACTACGAACTCTTGCATAGCAGGCTATGTTCTTTGATTTACTAAGGTGAGGTTGGTGTTGCATTCCCGGCCAATAACTACGTATTTTGGAGATATGGTTTGGTATGTAGCTAGGAATATTTTACATAGATATGAAATTCACTCCTTATGAGAAGCAGAAGAATATCTTTTTTAAGAGTTAATTCGGGACTTGAACAATTTGAGTGCTCAACTCTTCTATTACGAATAGAAAGTATTATATTCAAAATTATTATGAATTAATTATTCATTATAGAATCAGTGGTGCTTAAGAGATAAAATATTTAGAGGGGTTTAACGGACCTATGACCTGGTTATATTTATGAGATATTCGTGAAGGGCTATATCCATATGTAGTGACTATATCGATGGACACCGAAGTTGTTCGGCTTATATTTTCCATTTACAATAACGAGAGTTCAACTTCGAGTTTTTAGTGGAATAACGTGAAGCTAATAATTCGTAAAATTTGATTAAAGAGTTTAATTAATATTTCGGGATTCTTGGAGCTCAGAACCATAGGTCTATTTGGTCCCCTTGATAGCTCGATTAACTGTAGCAAACGTAATATAATTAGATTGTTTAATAATATGTTCACATTATATTTATATATTATTAATAAAATTAATAATATATTTTTTTTGTCACAAATGAAAACTATGTTAAATTAGTTTAACTTAATATTTTCTAGAATTATTTGATTATGAGATAATCAAATCATGATTATAAGATAATCAAATTAGTAATAATTATTAGATAATTATTACATCATAATTAAGCTTATGACATCATTATTAAGATAATGATTTTTAAATTATCTTGGAGACAAAACCCAATGACTTTCCATGTTTTCCAACTTATTATATCTATTAGGTGGCATGTATACACCTAATGGCTTTGTCTTTTGCATAACATTTCTTATGCTTTGGTATGACCTTCACATTAATGTGTTTGCCATTGTAAGAAAGCATTAGATGCTTAATGATAAAGGTGGTTGGTTTTTTGGATGGAATATTATCTCCACTATCTCCACTCTTTCATTAGTTGAATCCATTCACACAAATTGAGAGAGAGAATAGAAACAAATTCACAATAGTTGTGAGTGAGTTAGAGAGAAAAATTTATTTTCTCAAGTGTTGAGAAGTAAAAGAAATTAGAGTGAAATAA
>SKCR01009230.1:0-52415 GCA_019454045.1 Zanthoxylum bungeanum
TGGATGTTCTTGGGAGATCTGAAAGTTATTCCAAATATGGATAAACCACTCACTTTTTGTTATGATAATAGTGGTGTAGTGGTGAATTCCAAGGAACCAAGAAGCCACAAGAGGGGAAAGTATAAAGTGAGAAAATATCATCTCATCAAGGAGATAGTGTAGATGTAGGCATGGTACAGAGGTACGACGACGCTGTCCGGGCTCGCGGCCCGATCGGGAGTACGGAGTAGCCCGCAGGGGACTAAACCAGAGAATAAATGGAGTCGCCATCTAGTGTGAACTGGCAAATGATTTAAGGCCGCGCTCACCCCTCGCAAGGGAAGACCTCAAACCGTTGGATTTAGAATGGTCCCTTACTTATGCCAATTGTAATGAAAGGATTTATGCAATAATATAATCAAGTCTTATGCAACACATGCAAGATAATTTAATCAACACACAAGTTTGCACACCCATAAACGTAAATAAAAATGAAGGCAAATACATAAATCCATAAACATATTAAACAAAGAAGTGCGAAAATGTAAATAAATAATAACAGTAAAAGAGTTAATAATAAAGTAAGATGATTAAGTATGTAATGCAAAAGAAATGACCAAAGAAGCAAACATGCATGAAATATAATGAAAAGAGGTTTGTTCACTGTATGTTCGTTCGTGTAGCGTTCGGGAATGCGTTCGAACGGTAAACAGAATGCATGCATTCGTGTAGCATTTGAGAACACGTTCGAATGAAAATGAGGCAGAATGCATGCGTTCATGTAGCATTTGAGAACGCGTTCGAATGAGATTACCAAAGTGGTATCTAAAATGACATAAACGCGTGCGCGAGTGTTTTTCAAGCGGTACGTGGAGTTGTATCCCAAGTACAGACCGCACTACCGTCCATTCAGATTCAGCTACGAAATTTATGTCTGGGTTTCCATCTGATATACCGCAAGAGGCAACACTCAAGCGTTAACACAACATGAATACGAAGTGAAAAATGAAAAATGACAACCAAAAAAGTGAATAACAAGATCAACAGAAGAAGGGTGTGACCAAGAGCTTTGGCCAACGTCCATATGGGATCTTGTATTCCTGGAGCGGCGAAACATTGTGGTAAAGGTAGACTTTAGGCATTTTCCTCAAATGGAGGACCTTTAATCCAACGCGATTAGCCCATGCGCACCAAATGACGACTGTAGGCACTGCATTTTTACATGTAAGTCCCGATGATGAGTCTCATATGGAGGCACTACCCTTTAAGTTGCGGAAGTCGCGGGAAACGAACGTCGGAGCCGAAAATTCAAAAATTGATACCCTGTTAGATTTAATTCATCTGTTTAGCTTCGGGTTTGCTTGTTAGATCTCTGTTTTAAATTTAGCCTTGGCCTAAAACCCCACACCCATCTAAAGCCCAATCCAAAATAATTAAAACATTTAAAACACATGTCACAAATTAAATTAAATCCAATTAAATTAAATAAATCACCTTCATAATTACCAAAGATTTAAATTCAATTAAATAATTCACTCACCAAATTTAAAGATATTCCCCACCAAAATTACATAATTTATTTCCCTTTTAAAATTAATTAAGATACACACATATTTACTTGATTTCTTTCCTTTTTAAAATCCATGCACAACCCTTACCCTAGGATACCATTATAAAATAAAGGAGGAACCAACCATTTTCCCATTGGAGCTGATTCACGGCCAGAACCAAAATTATTAAACCCTAATACACTTGGCTTCTCTAATCTCCTCTAGACCATTCACGGCACAACCCTAAGGAAACAGAAGACCAGCCCCTCACGTTCACTACCTTTTATACCCTAACAACCCCTCATGTTCACTGCCTAGCACCTTCACTTTGCTCACTAATTCATGCACCAAGACCCCTCAACACGTAAGCCATATTCAAGCACATATAAGCCACGCCATTGCCCATTCACGCCACTGCCCTTTTACTAAATAAAGCCCGTCATTACGCCACTGCTCATCCATGCACACATAAGCCACAACAGCCTGCCTTTAACGCCAACACCCATTAACACCATCACCAACGCACACATAAGCCACAACAGCCTAACCTTTACGCAACACAACCACCCGTCCAGCAAACTGTCATTCATCACGCCTATAACAGCTCTTCACGTAAACTACCCCTTCATCACACCTATAACAGCTCCACAAATTGCCTCAAATCCATGCAAATAACAGCCCAGAAACTGCCCAAATAACTTCACAAATAGCAGCCCCAATACCCCTTTAAAATGCCAAAATAGTCCCTTAATACAGTGAAAACAGTGACCAGAAAATACAGCAAAAACAACAGTAAAACAGAGTAAGAATAGCAGCCCAAATAGCGAAGGGAAACAACGAACCAGTGAACCAGAGAAGTTACGGAGCATCAACCCTTCCGACAACCGCGTAGTGCACTTCCGAGAGACGGCTAAAGAGGTTAGACCTGAGGGTACCCTTCTTCATTAATTTATGTTTATTTCTTTTATTTTTTTAATGTTTCTTTACATGAGTATCGTTGATTAATGAATGCTATGGCTATTGGATGAATGGAAAATGTGTCGTCTCTTGTGATATATCGGATGGAAACCCAGACGTAAATTCCGTAGCTGAATCTGAATGGACGGTAGTGTGGTCTGTATTTAGGAAACAACTCCAAGTACCACTTGAGCAAACAACACATATTTCCCTTTATTTTATCTTGTTCGTCTATTATTCGCATTTTACATTCCGCTATTTACTTTTCGTACATTATTTGTTTGTGTATTGATGATATAGTGCGCATGGGTAAATCAAGTTGGATTAAAGGTCCTCCGTTTTAAGGGATGAAAATCCTAAGGGCTACCTTTGCCACGATGTTTTGCCGCGCCGGATGAAGTATGTTTGATTGAATGTGAGATATGTTTAATCAGACATACAGAGTTCCACATTATTGTCTCATTCATTTGTATGCATGGTAATATAATGCGCAGGGCTAACTATGTGTAGGAGACAGAAATCAGCGACGCTGTTCTAGGCTCGCGGCCTAGTTGGGAGTATGTAATTATATGATTTGTGCAATGAATTAACTGAATCTACGCAACATATATGTTCAAGAGTAACTTAGATCTAGTTCACATTCGTCAAAGTAAAACTTATGTCTAAGTTTTCATGCTTGAAAAATAAATCATCAAAACGGCAAGCATACAATATCACACTGTAATCTCATGAACATACTTCAATTATATAATGCGGAAAACAAATAACAACCTAAACATAATGCAAATTCCAAACGCAAAATAAATAACTAATCATGCTTAAGATAAACAATTAAACCATGCATAAAAAGTAACCTAATCATACTTAAAAAAATGAATAACATACTAGACTAAATCATGCTTAAATATAAGGTTGGATGAAATGAAATACGTGTGTCTCTCAAGTGGTACGTGGCATTGTATCCGAGTGCAAACCTCAATACCATCCATTCGAAATCGGCTATGGAATTTACATCCGAGTTTCCATCCGATATACCACAAGAGAGAACACATATTCCGTTCATCCGAAAATCAAATCATGTACCAATCCACAATACTCATATGAAATAAAGTACTAAAATAAATAAAAATAAAGGATAATAAATAAAGAAGGTGCCCTCAGGTATAACCTCTTTTGTCATCTCTTGGAAGTGCGTTACACGACCGTCGGAAGGGTTGATGCTCCTCAACTCCTCCGGTTCACTGGTTCAATGTTTTTCTTCACTGTTTCACTGTTTGGGCTGTTTTTACTCCGTTTTGTAGTGTTTCTGGTTGCGGTATTGGCTCACTGTTTTAAGGTGATGTTTGACTATTTTGGGCAGTTTTTAGATGCAGTTTTTGGATTAATTCGGGGACTATTTTGGGCAGTGTTGAGTGGGGCCTGGTGCGTGGCTTTGAGGGCAGTGTTGATTTGTGAAGTTGAGGGTGGAGGCATGAAGGAGGAGGCTTGTTGCGTGAGGGGGTAAGGATGTCTTAAAGGGGCAGATCTAGGGGACTGTTGGTGTGAAGGAGGGGCATGTTACGTAGGTAATGGCGTGTGAAGTTAAGCTGCTGGATTGATGGTTGTTATGCGTGAAGTTAGGGTGTGTTGAGGGGCTGTTGAACGGGTTATTTGCGTGAAGGTTGAGGGGCTGTTGAAGAGGTTATTTACGTGAATATTGAGGGGATGTTGAAGGGGTTATTTCCGTGAAGGTTGAGGTGCTGTTGAAGGGGTTATTTGCGTGAAGCTTGAAGGGCTTATTGAAGGTCAGTTGGTGCGTGAAGCTTGAAGGGCAATAGCGTGAAGGGTTTATGGTGAATGGAGGGCTTTTTGCGTGAAGAGTTTGTGGTGAATGGATGGCTTTTTGCGTGAATAGAATAGGTTATTTTCTTTGTTTTTTTCGGGAGAATGAGGTAGGGGTTTAATGTGTTGGTGAAGGGTTCTTTTTATAGGCAAAGAGATGAGGGCTATCCTTTTTTGAGAAGGAAAAGGATTTGTGCATTAATGGGAGATATTTTTAATTAGTATGTGATAAGGAAAAATCTTTTAATTAGGGAAGTGATTTGATTTAATTTGATTTTTCCTTTTTTAGTTAGGGATATGATTTGGTTTAATTAGGCAAGGGATCCATGAGATTTCTTTAATTTAGGAAGGGGATTTGGCTTGATTTATGCATGTGTTTAATGTGTTTGTTTTAGTATTTTGGAAGGTGAGTGGGCGTGTGGATTAGGGTTTCCTTGGGCGTGTGGGCTTGGTCCATTTGGTGGGCTTGGTGTGTGGTTTAGTGGTGTATGGGCTTGGTGTGTATCTTGCGGGGGGTTTGGCCTAAGGATGTGTTTTAAAACGGAGGTCCAACAAGCGAACCCGAAGCTAATCCAACCAATCAAATCTAACAATGTGTCAATTCTTGACTCTTTCCTTTCGACGTATGTTTCCCGCGGCTTCCACAATTAAAGAGGTAGTGTCTCCATGCGAGACTCATCATCGGGACTTATATGCAAAAATACAGTGCCTACAGTCTCCCCCACTTTGATGGGACTTGTGCATTGTGTAATAGTGACAATCCTATCAAAGTTATGCAATGTATTTTTACTTACTTGGCTCGCCAGCTGCCATCTGACTTGCCTGTTGCTTCGAACTGAGTTGATATGGTGGCGAGGTGCCTCGACCCCTGGGCTTCGTTCCCGAACCACCGGATGTGAACTGTGCTGATGATGCAGTGGGCCCTCGACCCTGGGATGAATCCCAGAACTGCAACTGACAACGGGTGCCCTCAACCATGGGACGCATCCAAATACCGCTGACAATGTGGGCATTGCCCGCAAACTGATGATGTAGTGGGTCCTCGACCCTGGGACGCATCCCGGAACTACAACTGATGATGCAGTGGGCCCTCGACCATGGGACGCATCCCGGAACTACAACCGACAATGAGGGCCCTCGACCTTGGGACGCATCCCAATACCACTGACAATATGGCCTCACCCTCAAATTGATGATGTAGTGGGTCCTCGACCCTGGGACGCATCCCGGAACTACGACTGATGATGTAGTGGGCCCTCGACCCTGGGACGCATCCCGAAACTACAACCGACAACGGGGGCCCTCGACCCTAGGATGCATCCTAATACCGCTGACAATGTGGGCCTCGCCCTCAAACTGATGATGTAGTGGGTCCTCGACCCTGAACTGGTACTGATGCGGACCTCGCCTCGGATTGATAGCAATATGGGCCTCGCCCCCAGACTGATACTGATGTGGGCCTCGCCCCCAGACTGATACTTATGTGGGCTTCGCCCTCAAACTGATACTGATATGGGCCTCGCCCCCAGACTGATACTGATGCGGGCCTCGCCCCCAGACTAATACTGATGTGGGCCTCGCCTCCAAACTGATACTGACGTGGACCTCGCCACAAACTGATGTGGGCCTCGCCCCAAACTGATACTAATGTGGGCCTCGCCCCAAACTGATACTGATATGGGCCTCGCCCCCAGACTGACACTGATGTGGGCCTCGCCCCCAGATTGATACTGATATTGATGTGGGCCTCAACTACAAGTTTGTTATTTTTATATTTAATAGGAATAGTATTTTCACTAGAAGAACTTCCTTCTTCTAAACTGGGAACTTTACCAAATTTTATATTATAATTATCAGGTATACTGATTTCTTCAAGTAATTGTCATATAGCCAAAGATAAAAACTTTAATCTAAAATGTGAATCTGTAGAACCATACGAATATAAAAATTTTGATGGAACTATATTTCAACTAGGACTCATCCCCAAAACTGATGCTGATGTGGGCCTCGACCCTGGGACTCATCCCCAAAACTGATGCTGATGCGGGCCTCGACCCTGGGATTTATTCCCGAAGACTGTTGATAATTCGGGTTTCGCCCCCTGGGATTCATTCCCGAACACTGCTGATAATGCGGGCTTCGCCCCTGGGATTCATTCCAAGATTCATTCCAAAACTCTAGCGATGTGGGCCTCGACCCTGGGATTCATTCCAAAAATCTGATGATATGGGCCTCGGCCCTGGGATTCATTCCAAAACTCTGATGATATGGGCCTCGACCCTAGGATTCATTCCCGGATTCATTCCAAAACTCTGACTTATGTCGGCCTCGACCCTAGTATTCATTCTAAAACTCTGATGATGTGGGCCTCGACCCTGGGATTCATTCCTAAACTGCTACTGATGTGCGGGCCTCGACCATAGGACTCATCCCCAAAACTGAAACTAATGTGGGCCTCGACCCTGTGACTCATCCCCAAAACTGATGCTGAAGTGGGCCTCGACCCTGAGACTCATCCCCCAACTGATGCTGATGTGGGCCTCTTCCCTGGGACTCATCCCCAAAACTGATACTGATGTGGGCCTCGACCCTAGGGACTCATCCCCAAAATTGATAATGATATGTTGCTGATTCTGGTTGGCTTACATTTGCCGCTTTCTTCTTCTTTTTTTAAAACCTGTTAATAAAAACAAGACAAAGATTGCGTGTATATGACGTGTATGCATGCATGCATGAATGTGTTTCCTATTCCGATGGGTTAGGTCTTCCTTGTGCTATTCGGTGCTTCTTGCCTACAAAAGTCTTCGGTGCTTCTTCCTTGTGCTCTTCACTTGGTCGCTTGAACCCTTGAGTGGGGAGACCTAGTTGTGGGCAATCCTTCGTCGACGAGAGCCTTTGTCTATACCCCTATAAACCCGTATTTGAACCTTAGTCATAGGGCCAATAGAAACCATTCCTTTATGTTTATGTTTGGGACCACCGACATTTGGATTCAGTTGGATTTTTGTCATGAGGTATGGGCTTGTTGGGCCATTTAAATAGGGACGAGTCTGTGCTTTATGACAATTGGGCCAAAAGCTTCTGAAATGCCAATGGGCCATTTTGTGTTTAGGCATTTTATCATTTGAAGTTGTTTAGCCATGTTATCGCAAAAGTGTAAACTTGTTGGGCCTTTTCAACTGGGACAAGTTTGCACCTCGCAATAGTTTGATTGAATGCTTTAAAATGATAATGGGCTGACTTATTCCATACATCGCACACATCTCATGCATATCATGCATACATGCATCATGTTAACCCCTGTATCTTAAAAGCCATCATAGATATCCGTTGGGTTAGGAAAGAAAGACTTGTCAAAAGGTGTTTAACAAACATAGATATCGGGAAAAGGAAACTGAGAAACAGAAAACCTTACGGCAAGGATAGAGAGACAAGCGAATGGTATTCAGTTGAAATGATTAAGAAAAGAAGAGGCTCAGAAAGTAATGGAAGAAATACATGTCAGGGTATGTGGACCGCACATGAATGGGTTGAATTTGTCTCGCAAGATTGTAAGACAAGGTTTCTACGGGTTGACCATGGAGACAGACTGTACAAAGCTGGTAAAACATTGTCATGATTGTCAAGGACATGGTAATATGAACCATCTGCCTCACACAGAGTTACACGGGCTATCAGAGCCATGGCCTTTTTCAGCATGGGGAATTGACATGATCGGAGAGATTCAACCGAATGCATCAAATGGACATCGTTTCATAGTGGTGGCAGTGGACTACTTCTAAAAATGGGTGGAAGCCGAGTCATTTCGTAACGTCACAACAAAGTAGATGGCGAAGTTCATAGCTCGGAACATCATATGTCGATATGGGATGCTGCATCATGTAGTGACAGATAACGGAGTTCAGTTTCAAGGGGAAACGAAGGCAATGCTACAGAGATATGGGATAGGACATCACAAGTCGTCACCTTACAGACCGCAGGCGAATGAGACAGTCGAGGCAACCAATAAGACAGTAAATAAGATATTAGCCAAGATGACAGAAAACTGCAAAGATTGGGCTAACAAACTACCGTACGCCCTGTGGGGGTACATAACATCAGTGAGAACAAAAACATGAGCCACGCCTTACTCTTTGGTCTATGGAATGGAAGCAGTACTACCCGTGGGAGTTGAGATACAGTCCATGAGGGTATTAGCATAAATAGGGTTACCTGAACAAGGATGGGCCTCGCAGAGATTTGAACAGTTGGCATTACTCGATGAGAAAAGAATGAAGTATTTACATCACATGCAGATATATCAGAAGAGACTAGCCCGAGCATTCAACAAAAAGGTGCGTCCTATTAAGATCAGAAAGGGTGATTTGGTACTTAAGTAGTCAAGGCCGTCGACGACAGACCCAAGAGGAAAGTTCAGACCCAACTGGGAAGGACCCTACATAGTTCATAAAGTAATGGGAAATAGGGTAGTGAGACTGTCAGACTTAGAAGGAAATGAGTTCACCGAGCCAATCAACATGGACAGGTTGAAGCAATACTTTGCCTGAGGAAGAGAAGACTAAGTAGTCACCAAGGGAATTGGCGGAAGACCTAACCCAACGGAATAGGAAATTCATTCATTCATGCATGCATACACGTAACATACTTGCATTCGTTTTTGTGTTTGTTTTGTTTTGTATTCACAGATTTCAAAGAGGAAAAAATAGAAACCGGCAAATACAAGCCAATCAGAAGCAGCAATAGTACAGTACATCAGTATCAGCTTGGGGCGAAGCCCACATCAGTATCAGTTTAGGGGCGAGGCCCACATCAATATCAGCTGGAGGTGAGGCCCACATCAGTATAAGTTTGGGGGCGAGGCCCCTAGATAACTAACTTAGTTATGTATTGGGTGTGATGTCGAGATGGAAGTATCACTCCAGTCATAGTGGAGATGATGATCACGTAGGATACGGAACTGGTTCTCTTATGTACCGCAGTCATCGAGATAAAATGACTAGGTCATGTTTATCCGATTATCGAGACAAGTTACCAGAGATCTGATATGTGCTTCGTACGAGGTAGACACAATTCCAGCCCCAGGCCTTGCACGTGACTTCCGATACTGGATCGAAATACAGAATACTACGTATACTACTGATCGGCGTAAACACACACTTATAACGCAATCGCACGTATCGTTCAAGTAGTATAAAAAGTATCGATCCCACGAAGACTTAATACCTAAGCTATTAATTTTATGAGATCAAATGATTACTAGTATCTAACAGGTTGTTTGATTGATTTGAAATGGCGACGATTCTAAATTTAATGACAAGTAAATAAAATTGTTCGAAAATAAGTTTTACGAAAATTCAATATTAAAAAGTATCTAGGTTGTGAATCTTTTCAATATTATTGAAAGATGAAGTGGTTATCCTATAGCTGGTTAATATATTGATTTATTAACCTGGAACACTAAATTATGTGAAAGCCTATGTCGATGGTCAGACACAAATACTCAGTTTAACCTAATTGAACCATATGTCTATGTCAACCAAATTATCTGGATTAATTAAGTTTAAGTTCCAATTTTGGCTACCCCCGCCCGACAGGTATATGTCTATCCTGTAAGGAAATCTATTAAAGGGTTATCTATCCTCAAGGAAGATCGTGGGCTATTGAGTCTAAGGTCTCAAACTTAAAATCATTATGTTAGTTCATTTTAAGTTTACCTAATCAAATTTATTAATGGCCAGTTAATAAAAAGCATAAGATTAAGACTCAATAAATAAATCTTTATATTACCCAAACTATAATCTAACCCTTATAAACCGGTGATATTTAAATTCATCACAACCCTAGATAATTAACTTAGTTATGACACATGGCTAGGGCTAGTAAAAACTTAAAAGTAAAAGCCATAAAGTAAAAATGCGAAATAGTAAATGCGGTAAAGTAAATACTGAAATGTAAATAACAATAAAATAAAATGCTAAGGTAAAATAAATTACTTTTACTATTTACTATTTTAGATATCTCCCATAAAATAATATATAAACTTATGATAATATTACCAACCAGCCATATAGGCGGTAACTTGATTAATTCAAATTAAGTCCGACCAGCCATAAAGGCGGTATGATTTAGGCGGTAAGAAAATTTAATTATCAACCAGCTATATAGGCGGTATCCTTGATTAGTCAGGTTTAAACCAATTTAAATTTAATAGCCAACCGACAAATATGGCGGTATCTTTATTAAGTCAAATTTTAAATAGTAAATATATTATATTTAAGGGAGATTAATCTAAATAGTGACAATAAAAGAATTACCTTTCATCTTAGCAAGGAGAAGTTACCTCATCATGGTTGAATAATAAAACTGAAACAGTATAAACAAGATAAATTACTATTACTATTACAAAAAGTAATTACTATTACAGAATGTAATTAAAAATTAATTAAAAAACTTAAATTAAAAGAAATTGGAGAGAGAAACTCCCTATTTACATCAAAGAAATGAGAGAGAATGGTGCAACTAAAACTGAAATCTCGAGCTCAATTTATATCAATTTTTTGCATCCAGCGTCGCGACGCCAAGGGCTTCAGGGTCGCGACGCTTGATCTGTTGACTTTGGTCCACGCGTGTTCTGTCGGCAGAATCTGGTGATGACATGTGTCACGCGGTAAAGGTGGTGCAATGAGAAGACGACACGTGGCAGACGGTGATTGGCTGAGCTTTCGGTCTAATGAACATCTGACACGTGGCACGCGTTTAGGATTGGTCCAATGAGAGATTAACACGTGGCAACATGTGATTCGCCGATGATTCGGTCCAATGAAAACTCGACACGTGGCACGCGCTTGCTTTGGTCCAATGAGATTTCGACCCGTGGCACACAGCGCATTTTAACAGATCTTCTATGGTGATGATACGTGTCACAGCACGTTAGCAAAGTCAAACTTTTCTCAGATTCTGACCCGTTGACCCGGCGCACATTAGCATGGCCGGCGCACTTTAGGCGTCGCGACACGAAAAAATTACCAAAATGCCCTTTTTCCCAATTTCCAATGTTTTGCTCCAAATCACCTCCAGAATGTCCTGAAATTTTATTTATCTACAAAATAACACAAAACACATCAAAATATTCACAAAACTCAAGAAACTATATAAAATATTAGGTTAAATGATTGGGAAATAGTGATAGATTTATCACTCATCACACCCCCCAAACCTAACATTTTGCTAGTCCTCGAGCAAAACATAGAATAAAATAACATAATAAAATTTAACTAAGCCACTTTCGTAGGGATCACGGTTGCATTTAGCATATGCAACAAGCCTTTAAACCCCTAGGTGTCCCTAGTGGACGAGTTGTAGTCTCGTGAGGGTTTACAGCAATGATACCCACAAAAATTTTACAAAAGTAAAAAGGTAGTGAAACTAATGCACACAAAAACAAAAAAGACAAGCGAAAAGAGAATAAAGAAGTTAGTGACTAATCAGGTGAAACTTCTACTCCAAGTTACTAGTTGTTTTCTTTCTTTCTAAATCACTGAATAAGTAAATTCTACGATTATACTTACCATTCTCCATATACACAGCTTATCAAAATATTAAACAACTCATTTTTGCCCACAACAGTCACAAGTGCAGTTGATAAGAGAGTAATATTTTTGTCCTAAAGTTTTATCAGAATTCACACCTTTTTGCAGCAATGGAATAAATTTTTTTTTTTATTTATATACAATATCTTCCATCTATGTAACGAGTGTTGGGTCGGTGGCTCCCAAACCAGTTGGCTTTAGGGCACCAGGTGTTAAGACACCCCTACGAACTTAATTACTCAGACTTCGGATATATATATTTTTGCAGCATCTTCGATCCATGTAATGAGCTTTGGGCCAGTGACTCCCAAACCATTGGCTTTAGGGCACTAGGTGTTAAAACACCCTTACAAACTTAATAACTCGGATCTCAGATGTTTTTTTTTTTTTACTCCATTGCTTTTTGAGATGCTTGCTCCGATTAAACTAGAGCACTTAATATTACAATCTTTTCAATTTTAGCTCATGTCCGTATGTTTCCATGTATGTTGATAATACCTGTCAACTGAGCATATGAAGATTCATTTTAGTCACTGTTATGGAGAATTCACAAATTAAATAATTTAAAAGGAAATAAACAAAAATTAACTTGTTTCGAAATAGGTTTGAGATACGTCTCAGGAGTGGAAACTCCTTACTCGGCTATCTTTTACCGATTTCACCTTTTTAGTCAAAACACAAAAACGCAAAATATTTTTGTAATTTTTTGAAAATTTTTCAATTTTTTTGTATTTTTCGAAAAAAATTTGGGACTAAAAATAAAAACAACACACAAACTAAAAACAAGGTACTTATAAACTAATTCCCTGCCTCAAACCAAAATGAGACATTGTCCCCAATGTCTTAAAAAGTAGAAGTAGAGTTTAGAAAATAATACATGGTTAGCTGAAATTCTACAGGAAATTAAAGGTTAAGATCCAGATTAATCCTACGCCTCTTACCACGATCGTCCTCAGACCAATTTATCTTTGAAAGAATAGGGTCAACTCGTGGTTCATAGGCTATGAGTTGGTCTATTAGATCCGGAGCAGTTCTGGCAGTAAAGAGGAGTTCTTTCAAAGGTTTTGACACGAACCCATTTCTCCGAGCATCATCAAGAAACACACAAAGAAAATCATAAAATCCATCAACGTTGAGCAATCCAATTGGTTTCTGGTGCATGTTCAGTTTCGCCTAAGATAATACTATAAATATTTCCTCAAATTTACCCAAACCACCTGGCAAAGCAATAAAAGCATCAGCACGGTTAATCATTTCTACCAAACGTTCAGAATACCTAGCACGATCAGTTCCTCTCCGTTTTATGGTTCAATAAGATTTGCCTCTGCCAAGGGTTTTGGGATGATTCCCAAAACGTGACTGCCTCTTTCCTGTACGGCCTTTGAAACGATCCCCATAAGTCCAAGATTTCCTCCGCCATATATTAACTGCATATTCCTTGCAGCTAAGACTCGACCAAATTCTTGTCCTGCTTCTACGTATTGTGGCTTAGTACCAACACTACTACCGCAGAACACACAGATGTTTTCAACTCGTCTTCTTGAAGTGGCTTCCATGTTTTACTCTGGATGTCTTCAAAAGTGCAATGATTAGTTGAATTTATAATACCTGAAAAAGGGTGAGTAAAATAATAGCACTAGTACCTGTCAAATGACAATTATTAGTTAAACAAATCGTGATAGTCAAAAAAGATCTGGATCATGTCGGAGAAAATAAAAGAAAACAACAAAAAAAATTACAATTATTGGGAAAAGACAAAGAGATATAATATTTACAAGAAAAGTAGCGGCTTGGTTGACGTCTATGCGTCAGGGACAAGCTTCCCATCCAATTTTCTTATAAATTGGCAAACAGGGTCTTTTTGAGTCAGATTCCCGAGACTTAACTATTGTCTTTCTTTTTGAAATTGTGTATGTAATTTGCAAAAGGCTATGTGAACATATCCACTGGGATGCGTCTCAAGAGTTGAAGATATATCATCTAAAGACTCCTTACTCAAGCCATCCCTAATGAATTTAATTTTGTCTTCGCGATTATCATACACCATTCCTAAAGAACGACAACGAGTATTGCAATTCCATCGTGCACATTTGTAACAAACACCCATTTGTTTAGCTCTACGTTTCTTTGCATAGGTGCTTCTTCCAAAACCAGGCAGATGTGAAATAAAAAAGTCAGAAGACTCACCTGCCAATCGGACCTGTGCTTCAATTACCCAATGAATCTCATTAGGAACACCGTGAATTGTTAGTAACCTCATCCGTTCCAAGCGAGCTTTGTAGACTTTCATCAGAGATTTTTGAGGGAGAGAAGGAAATTGCTTGTGAAGATTTGCGAGAGCTTCTTCCATCTTGAAATGGCTTAATCTGCAAAAACTAAACACACAAAATTAAATCACACCAAATCACAATATATACACAAATTGCATGGGTTGCCTCCCTGCGAGCGCTAAGTTTAGAGTCGTCAGCTAGACTTGACTTCTCGAACGTTAAGCTGGATTTGAAAGTGTGACACTTTCTTTTTGTCGCTCAAATGATTCTCCCCAGTAGTGTTTGACACGCTGACTGTTAACCTTGAATGTTTGTTGGTATTGGGATCTAGTAACTCAACAGCTCCATAGGTAAAACCTGAGTGATCACAAATTGACCTGACCACCTAGATTTCAACTTTCCAGGAAAAAGTTTCAACCTCGAGTTGTATAACAACACCTGCTGCCTTGGTTCCAACTGTCTATGAATTATTTTTCGGTCATGCCATTTTTTGGTCTTTTCCTTGTACATTTGGCATTCTCATAAGCCTGTAGGCGAAATTCCTCCAATTCGTTGAGTTGGTGAAGTCTTTTCTCTCCTACAGCTTGTGAATCAAAATTCAACTTCTTCAATGCCCAGTACACCTTGTGCTCAAGCTCAACTGGCAGAGGGCAACGCTTTCCCAAACACCAATCGATATGGAGACATACCAATGGGTGTCTTGTAAGCTGTCATGTAGGCCCATAATGCATCATCTAGTTTGTTGACCAGTCCCTCCTTGTTGATCCAACGGTTCTTTCTAGGATTCTTTTGATTTCCCTGTTTGAACCTCAACCTGTCCATTTGACTGTGGATGGTAAGTTGTGGCAACCTTGTGAGTAACTCCGTATTTGGATAGAAGTGCATCGAAATATCTATTGCAGAAATGTGAGCCATCATCGCTGATGATTGCAGGAGGTGTTCCGAATCGAGTGAAAATGTTCTTTTTAAGGAATTTGATCACCACTTTTGAATCATGGGATGGCAGTGTAATTGCTTTGACCCATTTGGAGACGTAGTCTACAGCAACCAGGATGTACAGGTTTCCGAATGATGGAACAAAGGGTCCCATGAAATCAATACCCCACACATCGAATATTTCCACTTCTAGAATGTTTTGCAACGGTCCTTCATTTCTCCTCGAAATATTCCCTGTTCTCTGGCACCTGTCATATTGAAAATAAAAAAGATAAGCATCTTTAAAAAGAGTGGGCCAGAACAAACCTGATTGAAGAACTTTTGCTGCAGTTTTATTTCTGCTGAAGTGTCCGCCATATGGTGATGAATGACAGTGCTACAAAACACTATTGATTTCCTCATGTGGAACACACCGTCTCAATAATTGATCAGCACAGCATTTGAACAGGTACGGTTCATCCCAGACATAGTGCTTGACTTCTTTGAAGAACTTTTTCCGTTGCTGAGTTGTCCATTCCAACGGCCATTTTCCTGACACAATGTAGTTGACATAGTCAGCATACCAAGGGACTTCCTGTTGTTTCATGGCAAACAGCTGTTCATCTGGAAAAGTTTCTTTGATTGATAGATCTTTGTCAGCTGTTTCTCCATTCTCGAGCCTCGATAGATGATCTGCCACATGATTCTCTGTTCCTTTCCTGTCTATGATCTCCACGTCGAATTCTTGCAGAAGAAGTATCCAACAGATTAATCTGGGTTTGGCATCTTTCTTTGTGATCAGATATTTGATTGCTGAATGATCTGTGAAGACCACCACTTTGGGACCCAGCAGATAGAAACAGAATTTGTCAAAAGTGTACACAACTGCGAGCAACTCCTTTTCAGTGGTTGTGTAGTTGAGTTGAGCTTCATTAAGAGTTCTGCTAGAGTAGTAAATGGTGTGTAAAATCTTCGCTTTGCGTTGTCCCAAAACTGCACCTACAGAAAAATCACTAGCATCGCACATCACTTCAAATGGAAGGGTCCAGTCTGGTGCTACAATGATGGGGGCAGAAATCAGCTTCTGTTTTAAGATCTCAAAAGCTTCCTGGCATTCTTTGGTGAAGTTGAAAGGCACATCCTTCTCCAGAAGATTGCAAAGAGGTTTTGCAATCTTGGAAAAATCTTTGATAAATCTCCTGTAAAAACCTGCATGTCTGAGAAAGCTCCGAATCCCTTTGAAAGATGTTGGTGGAGGTAGTTTTTCAATTGTCTCTATCTTTGCTTTGCCTACCTCAATCCCCTTTTGTGAGATCTGGTGTCCAAGAACAATGCCCTTCTGTACCATGAAATGACATTTCTCCCAATTAAGCACCAAGTTTGTATCTTCGCACCTTTGTAACACTTGTTCCAAATTTTGCAAACAATGATCAAAAGAATCTCCAAATACAGAAAAGTCATCCATGAAAACCTTCATACTCTACTCTAGCATGTCTGAGAATATGGCCATCATGCAACGCTGAAAAGTGGATGGGGCATTACATAATCTAAATGGCATCCTGCGGAAAGCAAAAGTACCATAGGGACATGTAAATGTGGTTTTCTCCTGATCTTCTGGGGCGATGGCAATCTGATTGTACCCTGAATATCCGTCCAGAAAGCAATAAAACTCATGTCCTGCCAGTCTGTCTAACATCTGGTCAATAAATGGTAGCGGAAAATGGTCCTTTCTCGTGGCTTTGTTCAGCTTCCTGTAATCCATGCATACTCTCCATCTAGTCACCGTTCTTTTTGGAATTAGCTCATTCTTTTCATTGGTAACCACAATAGTTCCTCATTTCTTTGGTACACACTGTATAGGACTCACCCACTACTATCGAAATTGGGTAAATGATGCCAGCATCCAACCATTTGATTATTTATTTCTTCACGACTTCCTTCATGATTGGATTAAGTCTCCGTTGATGCTCCACTGTGGGTTTGTACTCATCATTCATCAAATCTTATGCATGCAAAATGATGGACTAATGCCTCAAATGTCTGCTATAGTCCATCCAATGGCTCTTTTGTGTTCTCGTAATACTCTCAGTAGCTTTTCTTCCTGCTCCAAATGTTAGTGAAGAAGAAATAATAACAGGTAATTCAGAAGTGTTTCCAAGAAATGCATACCTGAGATGGCTCGAAGTAACTTCAGCTCCAGCTGTGGTGGTGGTTCTTCAATCGAAGGCTTGATTTGATCTTTCTTGGGCAGTTCCAAGCTTTCAACTGGTGGTGTCGCTTTGAATCGGAATGGTTTGTTCAAGGTAGTTGATACATTCCAGGATTTCAGCATCTAGCTCACTGTCAGTCATGTTGGTGATGCAAGCTTCAAGTGTATCTGTGGGATTTGGCTCAGTATTTTGAACGATACTTTCAACCAACAACATCAACTCTGAAGCATTCTTCTTCCTTTTCATCACTCGGGAATTTCATGGCTTTGAAAACATTAAAGGTCACTTCTTGGTCCTGCACCTTCATGGTTTTCTCTTTTTTTGCACATCAATCACAGTTTTACCTGTAGCCAGGATGGTCTCCCAAGAATGATAGGTATTTCTTGTCTTATTCCATGTCAAGATGATGAAATCTGCTGGGAGAATTAGTTTGTATACTTTCACCAGCACATCTTCAACAAACCTCTTGGAAATGCAAGTGTTCGGTCCGCAAGTTGCAATGAAACTAAGGTAGGCATTGCTTCTCTAATCTGCAGTTTCCTGTAAATAGAAAAAGGCATCAAGTTAACACTGGCTCCCAAATCACATAAAGCCTTACCGATGTAATGTTCTCAATGGTGCATGGAACTGTGAAATTGCCAGGATCTTTCAACTTCGGGGGAAGTTTTCCTCTGATAATGGCGCTGCATTCTTCCGTTAATACTATGTTTCGTAGTCTCCCATCTCCGTTTTCGTGAAAGATATCTTTCATGAATTTGACATAGCTGGGCATTTCTTCCAAGGCTTCTGCAAATGGAATGTTGATATGCAGCTTTTGAATACCTCCAAGAAACAAGCAAACTGCTTGTCCAGTTTTTTTTTCTGAAGTCGCTGAGGAAAAGGTGGAGGTGGAATGATCTGATCTTTTCTTTTTCTTTTTCCTTTGCTTCTTTTTCCTCTATATGGGTGGACGCAATCTTTTGGAATTTCCTCAATTGTTGCCTTGATCCCTACATCTTGTTGATCTCAGTACCGCTTTTCAAAGTAATGGCTTGAATTTGCTCCTTTCCTCGGTTCCATGGATTTGGTTCTGTGTTGCTAGGAAGATTACCTGGTGGTCTATAACTCTGAGCATTGGCTAGTTGTCCAATTTGATTCTCCAGTGCTTTAATAGAAGCTGATTGGCTCTGAATCACAGCATCATACTTTTTTAACTGAGCCAGCACTTCTGCTATTCCTGGTTCATTTGTCTGCTCCTGGCCTTTGTTTTGTTGCTGAAATCCAGGTGGTGGATAGTTCTGTTGGAATCCAGGTGGTGGATTGTTCTTTTGCCCTGAATTGTTACTCCATGAAAAATTAGGATGATCCTCCACCCTGGGTTGTACGTGTTGGAATATGGATTGTTCCCATGTCTGTTGAAATTATTGACATAATTCACCGTCTCTTCAAGTTGGTTTGGTTCCGGTGCTCATCCATATGGTGAACTTGTGGATCTAGTGGTAAAAGTCTCCATGAATTTTCATATCAGATCCAGCTTGGTATTGACTGCTGTATTGACTCCACTTTCATAAATTCCTGCAATTCTTTGGATCATGCTCCTTTTCTGTTGGCCACAAAGAATTGTTGTTGGCCATTTCTTCGATTAGGTCCCAGGCTTGATCTTCTCTTTTTGCCATCAGGGCTCCTCCAGCAGCAGCATCGATTGTGGTTCTCATTATTCCAGAAAATCCATAATAGAAAGTTTGGACTTGAAGCCATTTTGGAATCTCATGGTGAGGACATTTCCGGAGCAAATCTTTGTACCTTTCCCAAGCTTCGTAGAGAGTTTCCGAGACTTGTTGTACAAAGGATGTGATGTCATTTCTCAGTTTTCCAGTTCTGGCTGGTGGAAAGTACTTTGCAAGAAATTTGGTGGCTAAAATGTTCCAAGTTGTGATGGAACCTGCTGGTAGTGAATGTAGCCAAGCTTTAGCTCTGTCCTTCAAGGAGTATGGGAAAACACGCAGTCTCATTGCTTCTTCAGCTTCTCGGTTGTAATTGAAAGTGCCGCAAACTTCCAGGAAGTTGCTGATGTGGGTATTAGGGTGTTCAATTGCATTTCCTCCGAACTGAACTGATTGCTGAATCATCTGAATGCATGTTTTGATGTGGAAGTACAATACAAGAAATGAGTATGTCAACCACCGGAATGGTTCTATCTCGAATGGGAATTGGTGGTGCAACATTCAAAGGTTCAGGTTCCATGTTGACTAAAGCTTCTTGGCCTTCTCGCTGTTCCCTTCTCAACTGTCTGATGGTTCTTTCAATTTTCGGGTCAAGCGGTCGAAGTTCAAAGCTTCTAGTTCGTCTCATGAAGTTTCTGAGAACCTGAAACACAAGAAAATAAAAACAATAAGTAAAAAGAAAATTAGATACAAGTAACGGTATCTAACCTTAAAACGAATAGTGAAAGATAAATAAGTCCCCGGCAATGGTGCCAAAAACTTGATCAGCGTAAACACACACGTATAACGCAAACGCACGTATCGTTCAAGTAGTATAAAAAGTATCGATCCCACGAGGACTTAATACCTAAGCTATTAATTTTATGAGGTCAAATGATTACTAGTATCTAACAGGTTGTTTGATTGATTTGAAATGGCGACGATTCTAAATTTAAAGACAAGTAAATAAAATTGTTCGAAAAAGTTTTAAGAAAATTCAATATTAAAAACTATCTAGGGTTGTGAATCTTTTCAATATTATTTAAAGATGAAGTGGTTATCCTATAGCTGGGTAATATATTGATTTATTAACCTGGAACACAAAATTATGTGAAAGCCTCTGTCGATGGTCAGACACAAATACCCAGTTTAACCCAATTGAACCATATGTCTATGTCAACCAAATTATCTGGATTCATTAAGTTTAAGTTCCAATTATGGCTACCCCCCCCCGCCCGACAGGTATATGTCTATCCTGTAAGGAAATCTATTAAAGGGTTATCTATCCTCAAGGAAGATCGTGGGCTATTGAGTCTAAGGTCTCAAACTTAAAATCCATATGTCTAGTTCATTTTAAGTTTACCTAATCAATTTTATTAATGGCCAGTTAATAAAAAGCATTAAGATTAAGACTCAATAAATAAATCTTTATATTACCCAAACTATAATCTAACCCTTATAAACCGGTG
Organism: Zanthoxylum bungeanum; assembly: GCA_019454045.1. NCBI lineage: Eukaryota > Viridiplantae > Streptophyta > Magnoliopsida > Sapindales > Rutaceae > Zanthoxylum > Zanthoxylum bungeanum. The sequence goes on from SKCR01009230.1 coordinate 20,443, forward strand.
ATATTGAAATTCATCACAACCCTAGATAACTAACTTAGTTATTACACATGGCTAGGGCTAGTAAAAACTTAAAAGTAAAAGCCATAAAGTAAAAATGTGAAATAATAAATGCGGTAAAGTAAATACTGAAAAGTAAATAACAATAAAATAAAATGCTAAGGTAAAATGAATTATTTTTACTATTTACTATTTTAGATATCTCCCATAAAATAATATATAAACTTGTGATAATATTACCAACCAGCCATATAGGCGGTAACCTGATTAATTCAAATTTAGTCCGACCAGCCATAAAGGCGGTATGATTGTCCATGAACCTGTCATATAGGCGGTAAGAAAATTTAATTATCAACCAGCCATATAGATGGTATCCTTGATTAGTCAGGTTTAAACCAATTTAAATTTAATAGCCAACCGACCAATATGCGGTATCTTTATATAAGTCAATTTTTAAATAGTAAATATATTATATTTAAGGGAGATTAATCTAAATAGTAACAGTAAAAGAATTACCTTTCACCTTAGCAATGAGAAGTAACTCATCATGGTTGAATAGTAAAAACTGAAACAGTAAAAACAAGATAGATTACTATTACTATTACAAAAAGTAATTAAAAATTAATTACAAAACTTAAATTAAAAGAAATTAGAGAGAGAAACTCCCTATTTACATCAAAGAAATGAGAGAGAATGGTGCAACTAAAGCTGAAATCTCGAGCTCAATTTATAGACAATTTTTTGCGTCCAGCGTCACGACGCCAAGTGCTTCAGCGTCATGACGCTGGATCTGTTGACTTTGGTCCACTCGAGTTGACCACGCGTGTTCTGTCGGCAGAATCTGGTGATGACATTTGTCACGCGGTAAATGTGGTGCAATGAGAAGACAACATGTGGCAGACAGTGATTGGCTGAGCTTTCGATCTAATGAACATCTGACACGTGGCACGCGTTTAGGATTGGTCCAATGAGAGATTAACACGTGGCAGCATGTGATTCGCCGGTGATTCGGTCCAATGAAAACTCGACACATGGCATGCGCTTGCTTTGGTCCAATGAGATTTCGACACATGGCACACGGTGCATTTTAGCAGATCTTCTGTGATGATGATACGTGTCACGACGCATGTTAGCAAAGTCAATCTTTTCTCAGATTCTGACCCGTTGACTGTTGAGTTCCTAATTAGGTCCCAAGAATCATCTAAAACAAGCATAAAATCGCATGAACACATCAAAGAATAATGGCGGAAACAAATACTCACAATGATTGGTTTGAGATGCAAAGAACACAAGTCTTTTTCTTGCTTTGTTGAGCTCGGCAATGGCTTCCAAGTGCAGTGAGCTGTGCGGTTTTGATGGTTGAAGCACCTCCAAGATTCGGCCATGGTCATCACCATTGAAGACCTCCATGGAAGCTCAAAGCTTCAAGCTTCAAAAGAATTCCATGCTCATAAATTTGTTTCCCTATCACCTAAGTACAACCCAAGGTGTGTGCTAGCACTTATCTTCTTCATTTTGATGGATCAAACCAAAAGAAATGGTGAAGAAATCAGTCCTAGACCATTAGAGAGAGAAGACCGAATTTTGGGTTTCAAAAAAAACTAGGTCCCGTAAGGGAGAGAGAAAGAAAACGCATTTGGCTTTTTTTGGAGAGAGAAAGAAATGATTTACTTATATATATTATTTTATTTTCAAAAATAAAATCAAATACCAAAGCAAAAGTCAAAAGCAAAAAATGCTTTTCAATCACATCACTATTCACATCAAGTCACTTTAATAAAGTGACAACATGTCATATCACATCACTCAAAGTGACAAGTGATTTGACAATTGACGCGACTAGTGATTTGACGCTTTGATGTGACTTGCGTGCCGCGCTCGAATTCGAAATACGAATGCGCTCGCAATCACTCTCGGGCTCGGGTTCGCTAATTCCAAATTACGAATTTTTCTGTCGCGTCGTAATTAAATGATTACGCCTAGCGAATTCACTATTCACGTCGCTAAAGAATTAATTCTAAATTAATTCGTTCGCCCGAATTAAAATCTAATTTTAATTCCGCGTCAAAATCTAATTTCATATAATATATCGAATATATTATTTTATCCGATTAATTCTAAATTAATCGTTCTCTCTCTTTAATTATATTTTTATCCCAGATAAAATCTTCGTAATTAATCCCAGATTAATTTTCTCTCTCTTCGAATTAATCCCAGATTAATTCTATCTCTCTCTTCTAATTAATCCCAGATTAATAAAGTGCGAGTCATACATCATCGGTGAATCTTCGGGAAGCGACCCATGAGATCTCTGGATATGTTGGCAGTAAATACGGTCGTCGGATTATCCGAACACGTAAGTACCTCGTACTACGTTTATACCGATTTACAAGACAAGGTTGGCTTCTAGCAAAGCGCCATGCCTACCCAATTCTCCAGAAATTTCTACAGGAATATATAGATCTGTATCAAGCGTAGTATACTGTAGTATTGTGTATATCGGCCCAGTATCGGATAGTCACGTACTAGGGCTGGGGCTGGATAAGTGTCTGCCCCGTCCGAAGCACATGTCAGATGTCTGGTAACTAGTCTCTATAATCAGATATTCATAACCTGGTCATAATATCATGATTGGATGCGCATCACTCAAGAGCACTAGTACCGTATCCTGCGTGACATCATCTCCACTATGACTGAAGTGATACTTCCGTCTTGACATCACACCCAATACACTACGACTCTCTGATAAACCCAGAAGTGGTGTACGCAGAACCGGTTAAAGCCCTGTACCACAAAGACCAAAGTCTACCGATTATCGTAAGTATTAGCGGTGCAAGTCTCAGGTTAAGACCAAATACACCTACCCTGATGTCGGACTCCTATAGACATATAGTCATAATACCAATGGGATTCGAGGGGTCTATCCAGAGCGAAGCTGTTTCCCGTACCATCGGTGAAACACAACCTCCTATCGTACTTGCATAAGTATTCAATACTTAAATATATGAGAACTATGCCGTTGTGCCCTCACAACGCGCACAAGTGCAATACTAGCCTATTCCGCATTATCGATGTCCTGTCTCGATAATACTACGACTAGGGATATTTAATGATTTATCCTACGTGGACTGATACTGTCTCATATCATTCTCCGTCCAGGAACAAATCATAGGGACCTCTCATCATTTATATATCTAAGGTGATCTAATCACAAATGATAAGAGTGCAATCTCCTTTGTCACATAGTTAATTTGTACAACAACACCATGATCTGTGCAAATAGTGACGCTATGGGTCATATTATCCAACATTGACCCGGCGCACATTAGCATGTCCGGCGCACTTTAGGCGTCGCGACGCGGAAAAATTACCAAAATGCCCATTTTCCCAATTTTCACTGTTTTGCTTCTAATCACCTCCAGAATGTCCTGAAATTTTATTTATCTACAAAATAACACAAAACACATCAAAATATTCACAAAGCTCAAGAAACTATACAAAATATTAGGTTAAATAAGTGGGAAATAGTGATAGATTTATCACTCATCAACTACGCCTGATATAGATCACATATTCCTGTAAGGATATTTCTGGAGAATTGGGTAGGCATGGCGCTTTGCTAGAAGCCAACCTTGTCTTGTAAATCGGTACTAACGTAGTACTAGGTACGTACGTGTTCGGATAGTCCGATGACCGGATTTACTGCCAACATATTCGGGGATCTCATGGGTCACTTCCCGAAGATTCACCGATGACGTATGACTTGCACTTTATTAATCTGGGATTAATTAGATGAGAGAGAAAATTAATCTGGGATTAATTATGGAGATATTTTATCTGGGATAAAATATCAATAAAAGAGAGAGAACGATTAATTTGGAATTAATCGATAAAATAATATATTCGATATATTATACGAAATTGGATTTCGACGCGGAATTGAAATTAGATTTTAATTCGGGCGAACGAGTTAATTTAAAATTAATTCGTAAGCGACATGAATAGAAGTTATTTAATTAAATTAGATTTAATTTCGTCACAACGGAAAATTCGTTAATTTGGAATTAGCGAACCCAAACCCGGGAGTGTTTGCGGACGCACTCGTATTTCGAATTTAAGTGCGGCTCACAAGTCACATCAAGCGTCAAATCATTAGTCACATCAAGCGTCAAATCACTTGTCACTTTGAGTGATGTGACAATTTGTCACTTGATTGATTGATGGAAGTGGTTGTGGCTTTAATGCCTTTTGACTTTTGGAAAGCAAAATTTGGAAAATGAATTTTGAATTTCTAATTTGTGTATTAGATACACAATTTTACAACAACCAACAACTAACACATTTATCTCTTCCTCTCCCTCTCTTTTTCGCCCAAGGGGCAAAATTTTTCCTCATTTTTTCTGGTTTTGCCGTGAGCAAGGAGAAGCAATTAGTGAAGTTTTGTTGCAATATTTCACAAGTACTAGCACACTTCCGGAGTCTTGCGAAGGTGATAGGGAACCGCACCCGTAAGCATGGAATCATCATCAAAGCTTGAAGCTTTATGGACCACCATGATCGAAATTGTTGGAGCTGAAAAACTGCAAATGCCGAGAGCTTCCATGGGCCAAAGCATGAAGTTTTGTTCCTCGCATCGCTCAACCGATCATTGTGAGTATTCCACAACTTTCTTGAGTATTTGCACATGAGTTTCATTGCTTGATTTGATCCCGGTTAGACCGTAGAAACCCAACAATGGTATCAGAGCGAGATTGAGCATGAAACTTGAACTTAGGGTTAAAATTGGGTAAATTGATTTTGAGCATGATTTGATAAAATTAATTGATTGAGTATGCTTGAATGATGTTTAATTGAAGTTGGATGTGATCAATTTCATGAAAATTGATTTGGAACAATTTTCCCCAAATTGGGTTGGCTTGGCCGAATACCAATGAACCCTAATATCATGGTATTTTTTATTTTTGATCATTGGATGAGTTAAAATCATTTGGGAAATGTTGATTTAATGTTGACTGTGGATTTAATTGGATTGAAACCGAATCGGACATAAATAACCCCAAAATGCCGTGAGTATTGAAGCATGAAATTGGTTTGATTTTTGATGAAAATGTGTTGGACATGTTTTGATCATGTTGAGCATAATTAATTGTACAAATTTGTGTTTTGGAAATGTTAATTTGGGTAATTAATTATGGCAATACACTTAGGTTAATTAAGTTATGAAATTTGGAATTTGGTAATTTAATTAATTGGGCCTATTTTGGAAATTGGGCTTGAAAAGTTGTAATTGGGCTTAATGGGCTTGGTTGTACCGAGATTGGTTTAGGATAAATTGGTTGTATCCAATTGGGCCCAAAACCATAACCATAAAGTCCAATTATGACTTAATGGACCTTTAATATTAATTGGGCCTAATGGGCCTAAATTGGTTTCTTGGCATATAAGGGTGATTCCTTAAATGGGCTTTGGTATTTGGGTTTGACCCATATTGACCAAAATTCCATGCCTTAGAAATTAATTGAAAGCCCATTGGACTTTAAATTAAATTAACATTGGATGTTAATCGTGCTTTGAGACCCGTAACGATTAGATTTAGAATCTAAGTCGTAAAGGTTCGTTAATAAAGTCTAATATTTAATTTGGAATTAAATAGTGAATTAGTATTAAATACATATTAAATTGGATTTAATGTTGTAGTTTAATTTAATTTAAGAATTCGTACTTTGAGTACTTATTCGCAAAACGAGTTTGACTCGCACAAAATCAAATCGTTGTTTGAACATTGGATGGTCATTAATTATCAGATTAATTAATTGGATTAGATTGATTGATAACATGCTTATGTGAATATATGGTTGCGATGCATGAATAATGCATATCGGATGGATATTAGATGGGTGGGGCAATTTTGGAAATTGTTGTAATAAATTTAGAATTTATTAATTGGACCTACGTGTCCAGCCTATTACCTCTTGATTCTTTGTATTTCTCTTCTCACCTATTCCCCTCAATGTAAATGAGGTTTCTTTAGAAGTGTTATGTAACGGGTAGAAGTAATACATGTGCTAGCGGGAGAGAGGAAATGGAGAGATATATTATAGGAACAATGTGTTAAGTATCCATCCGCATATCATTATTATTTATTTATATGCGCCTTATTATGTGTTTATAATGCATGTTTAAGGGTGTATGATGATGAGACCTTAAAAAAGATAAATAATTGGTTACCAATTGCACGCGAAAAACCCTCACATCATATTAAGCATTTTTCCTTCCATTGAGTGATTCTTACTCAAGATCCACGACTGGCATTGGTTTGTTGGCTAAAGTCAAGGCCTTTTTCCGTCGAGGATGTGTTTGAATCATGAAGGCTTTGTTCCATATTGGTGTCTTGTCCAAGTTGTGATTTTTTGGCCAAAGTCAAGATCACTTCTTGTCCATCGGCATTGATTACGAAGCTTTCCAAGGTCAATGGGTTCTACTTAACCGGGATCACTAAGTTTGTTGTGCCAAAGCCAAGGCTTAGTTGATTCAGAGGAATAAGGTTAGGTAATATATTGGATATATTGGCATATATAGGATATATGTTTCGGACTTGGATGTCCACCTACTGGATCTAGGAATTGGATGTGATCCAATTGATCTTAGAGATCCACCTAGTTAATTATCATAAAATTTGTTGGCCAAAGTCAAGATTGTGTGTAATTTAACGGGATCCTAGCCCACTGGGAAATAAGGTTTCCCGGGTACTCCACAGAGGGTTAGAGGCTCGCCGAAAAATAGTGGGAGGCAAGTATTAAATTTGCAATATTCGTTTAGTTACTTGCCATACGCGCTCATATCAAATTTTTCGTCAAATAAATTAATATATTAGTTGGACTAATATTTAATCGTTGTTTTAAATAAACAGTTGGACTGTATTCAAACTATTTCATTTATAGTTTATTATATAATTGGATTATAGTAATCAATATATTTGAATTAACCATTTCAATTAATAGTTGATTTTATAATTGGATTATAGTAATCAATATAATTGAATCAACCAATTAAATTATAGTTGATTATATAGTTGGACTATAGTAATCATTATAACAAATAGTACCTAAAATCGTTGATTGGAAAGTTGGACTATAGCAATCAAGATAATTGAAAGATTAGTGTTTAAAACATAATCCTGGGTGAAAATGTATTTAAACGACTTTAATTTTCAAATTGGGAATAAAACTTCAGGATGGTCCTGAAAACTAAGAAGTTACTTTATTTGATAAAATAACATCTTAAGCCTAAGCCCGGAGTTAAGCAAATAGTAGAACATGATATTTGGAATATTCATGTAATGATAACTTTAATGCTTAATTCATTATGCTTGCCGAATAGACTCCTTAATTTCTTAATTAGAACTAAGGATTAGATCCTTATAGTATGATAATGAAATTGATAACTTTAGTGATTAATTCATTATGCTTGCCAAATAGACTCCTTTATTTCTTAATCAGAACTAAGGATTAGATCCTTATAGTATGGTAATGAAATTAAAGGATCTTCATAGATCTATTTTAGATCTTAGAAGTAATAATTGCAACATTAAACTCTTGGAGAGTTAATGGCTATTCTCAAGGAGACAAAGCCAAAAGTTTACAATAAGGCAAGAAGCGCAAGGCGCATCTTACTTCGATATTTTAGGAGGCCAAGGCTTGGCCAAAGGCTTCTGGAATGTGAAAAGGGAAAAATGCAAAATCATTATAATCTTCTGGGAAGATAAATGACATATCCCAAGATGTCTGCCTAAATTGTGGCAAACGGGGACACGGAAGCGTGACTGCCGTATGGACAAGGCAGAGATGAAGGAATTGAAGACGGTGTAAGACTCCGAATTCAAATATGTTTGTCATAAATATGTTCACTGCTAGTATTAAAATTGGATTTTAGATACTGGATGTGGTACATAAATATGTACTGGTGTGTAGAATCTGCTGAAAAGTAGGATACTGACTTCAATTGAGATTAATATTCGAATTGAAAACGGGACGAAAGTCACTGTTTTAACCGTAGATACCTAAGCTTAGGAACTACCCTTCGGGTGAGTACTTGAATTAGGAAACTGTTAAAATGTAACTAGTTTGACTAGATACATTATCTCTATATCAGGGTTTAATCTGTTGCGGATATACCTTTATATTCTAGAACACTAAAGTGTTTTATTATATAAATGTGATATTGAGATAAACACATTAGATGTGAATAACAATATTTATATTTTGAATATAAATAAATCTTAAACATATAACGTGACAAAGAAATAGCTCGAACTGAATTAATCAGTTGAAATAGCTCGAACTGAATTAATCAGTTAATTGTGGCATTATTGTCTGGGACACAATTAACCAGACTCGTATATCCACACTTTTGAAAATTGGGTACTAGGACAAATTTGATTCCATTCAAATATTGTCTACGAATCTAGTTTATTGGGCAAAGTGCCTAAAACACCTTTTACTTGGTAAAAGTGTTAGTGCCACCGATCTGTTAGCCCTAGTTCATAATGAAGCAAGTGGGCCCATGTCTAGCTAGGATAGAGGTGGATATGAATATTTCGTGACCTTTACGGATGTGGCATCGCGTTATGGTTATGTGTTTCTTTTGAAACACAAATCTGAAACTTTTACAGTTTCGACACGAAACAGACAAACAGATCGGCTAAAGTATAAAACCATCACGGTAAGACCATGATGAAAATATATAAGCAATAAGTTTCTTAAATACTTGAAAGAGTTTAGTATTCTTTCAATGAGGATTCCTCCCGGAACACGTCAACTTGATGGTGTGTCCGAACTGAGAAATCGAATTTTGTTAGACATGATAAGGTTAATCATGAGTCGCTCTGAGCTACCATTTCCTTCAACGGTTACGCATAAATAGTGCATAACTTATTTTGAATAAGGTTCCATAAAATCTGTTTGACAGATTTCATATTAGATATGAATAGGAAAGAAACTAGGTTTTCTCATTCCTTATGATTTGGGATGCTAGGCATATGTTTGGATGATACCAAACTAAAACCCAAATCGGATAAGTGCCTATGTTGAGGGTTATCCTAGGGAAACCAAAGTATAGTACTTATACAACTCACTAGAGAACAATGTAATTGTTGTTCACCATGCGGTTTTCCTAAGAGGAATACCTATATGCAGTGGTAAGTGGGAGGAAAGTAAAACTCGATGAAAATCGGAGTAATACTATTCCAGGCACCGATTCCTTAATGGAACACAAATAATTCATCAAGGATGAAACTATACCAATAATCTTCGAATACACAAGAACCACGTAAGTCGGAAAGAGTCAGAAAACAACCTTGGGTATGGGTTTCTGATCTCACCTCATAAAGATGTCAATCTTATTGAGGAACATGAACTGACTTCGTATGAGGAAGTGATACAAGGTATCGACTCCCTATTATGGAAAAGTGCCATGATGTCCGAAATGGATTCCATGTATACCAACTATATTTGGATACTAGTTGATGTACCGGAAGGCATTGTGCCTATTGGTACTATATAAGTCTTCAAGGAAGACATACATGGAAGGCAACATACTAGCGTACTAAGCTAGGCTTTTAGCGAAAAGGTATCATTATCAACATTGTGTCGATTACGAAACTTTTTACATTTTGCCATTGTAAATCCATTTGGATAATGCTTGCTAATGCTGCATGTTTCATTTATGAAATGTGGCAGTTAAATGCCAAAACTGATTTCCTTAACGCAAACCTTTTGGAGGGTGTTTTCAATATCCTGACGGTTTTGTCGTACCAAAACTAGCAAACAAGGTTTGCAGGTTATACGATCCATGGATGGATTGAAGCAAGCATAGAGTTCTTGGAATTATCGTTTTGATGTAATCATAATGTTGTATGATTTAATTCAAAATGAAAATGATTCTTGTGTATATAAGAAGGTTAATGGGAACGCACTGAATGCGAAAGTCCTAAATAATAATGTCATGTCATTTCTTGGAAATGAAATTCCCATAATACAATCGGTGAAAGCTTGGATTTCAAGAAAATTCTCCATAGAATTCTTGGGAGAAACAACATTTATTCTAGGAATAAAGATCTACTGGGATAGATCTAAAAGTTGTTAATATTCTCTGAGAACTCGTACATTGAAATAAATGTACGCGACCTGGTGTCTCATATACTTTGAGCATATGGAGTCACAATCGGGCCAATCCAAGTGATAGTCATTGGATTGATGTTAAGAACAACCTTAAGTATCTTAGATGATCTAAGGATGCTGTCTTATACTATGGAGATGGAGAACTTGAACTGACTGGGTTCACTGCTGCAAGTTTCCTAAGCGATATAAACGACTATAAGTCGTAACAACGGTACTACAAAGTTTGAATAACGGTATAGTGAGCTGGAAATATTCCAAGCAAGATACTGTTACCGAAACAACAAAAGCGGGTTATTGCTGTAGCTGAGGCAGCAATAGAAGCCTTTTGGATTGATAATAATCCTAATCAGATTAGGAGTAGTTCTGTTAGCAGCTGAGCTAGGCTAAAACACAGACTAAAGAATTAATGGTCTCATCAACCATCCAGATATATACTTTGACTATTCATCTGATTCGTTCAGATCATACATCGTGGCGATGTGATGATCGTACAAATCGCATCAGATGATAATCATGCAAATCCACTGACTAAAGCATTTTCTCAACAGAAGTTTGAGCGAACAGTATATAGTTCGGGTGTAAGACACTCGAGTGACTGGCTATAGGCCAAGTGGGAGATTGTTGGACAGTTATGACCCATAGCGTCAATATTTATACAGATCATGGTGTTGTTGTACAAATTAACTATGTGACAAATGAAATTGCTCTTCTATCATTTGTAATTAGATTACCAAGATGTATAAATGATAGAAGGTCCATATGATTAGTTCCAGATTGAGATGATATGAGACAGTATCAATCCACGAAGGTTTAATCATTAAATATCTCTAGTCGTATTATTATCGAGATTTGACATCGATAATGCGGAATATACTAGTATTACACTTGTGCGTGTTGTGAGGGCATAACTGCATGGTTCTCATATATTTGGGTACATGATACTCATGCAAGTGTAATAGGAGGTTGTGTTTTACCGATGGTACAGAAAATAGCTTCGCTCTGGATAGACCCCTCGGAATTCCATTGGTAGTATGATTATGTGTCTATGGAAGTCTGAATCAGGGTAGGTGTATTTGGTCTTAACCTGAGACTTGCACCGCTAATACTTGCGACAGTCAATGTACTTTGGTTTTGGTCGTCCAGGGCTTTAACAGGTTCTGTGTACGTCTCTTCTGGGTATATTGAGAATCGTAGTGTATTGGGTGTGATGTCGAGATGGAAGTATCACTCCAGTCATAATGGAGATGATGATCACGTAGGATACAGAACTGGTTCTCTTATGTACTGCAGTCATCGGGATAAAATGACTAGGTCATGTTTATCAGATTATAGAGACTAGTTACCAGAGATCCAATATGTGCTTCGTATGGAGCAGACACAATTCCAGCCCCAGGCCTTGCACGTGACATCCGATATTGGATCGAAATACGCAATACTACGTATACTACGCCTGATATAGATCACATATTCCTGTAAGGATATTTCTGGAGAATTGGGTAGGCATGGCGCTTTGCTAGAAGCCAACATTGTCTTGTAAATCGGTACTAATTTAGTACTAGGTACGTACGTGTTCGGATAGTCCGACGACCGGATTTACTGCCAACATATCCGGGGATCTCATGGGTCGCTTCCCGAAGATTCACCGATGACGTATGACTCGCACTTTATTAATCTGGGATTAATTAGATGAGAGAGAAAATTAATCTAGGATAAAATATCAATAAAAGAGAGAGAACGATTAATTTGGAATTAATCGATAAAATAATATATTCGATATATTATACGAAATTGGATTTCGACGCGAAATTGAAATTAGATTTTAATTTGGGCGAACGAGTTAATTTAGAATTAATTCGTAAGCGACGTGAATAGTAATTTTGCTAAGCAAAGTTATTTAATTAAATTAGATTTAATTTCGTCGCAACGGAAAATTTGTTAATTTGGAATTAGCGAACCCAAGCCCGGGAGTGTTTGCAGACGCACTCGCATTTCGAATTTAAGTGCGGCCCACAAGTCACATCAAGCGTCAAAGCATTAGTCACATCAAGCGTCAAATCACTTGTCACTTTGAGTGATGTGACAATTTGTCACTTGATTGATTGATGGAAGTGGTTGTGGCTTTAATGCATTTTGACTTTTGGAAAGCAAAATTTGGAAAATGAATTTTGAATTTCTAATTTGTGTATTAGATACACAATTTTCCAACAATCAACAACTAACTCATTTCTCTCTTCCTCTCACTCTCTCTCTCGCCCAAGGGGCAAAATTCTTCCTCATTTTTTCTGGTTTTGCCGTGAGCAAGGAGAAGCAATTAGAGAAGTTTTGTTGCAATATTTCACAAGTGCTAGCACACTTCCAGAGTCTTGCGAATGTGATAGGGAACAGCACCCGTGAGCATGGAATCATCATCAAAGCTTGGAGCTTTATGGACCACCATGACCAAAATTGTTGGAGCTGAAAAACTGCAAATGCCGAGAGCTTCCATGGGCCAAAGCTTGAAGTTTTGTTCCTCGCATCGCTCAACCGATCATTGTGAGTATTCCGCAACTTCTTTGAGTATTCGCACATGAGTTTCATTGCTTGATTTGATCCCGGTTAGACAGTAGAAACCCAACACGAGGCCCACATTAGTATCGGTTTGGGGCGAGGCCCACATCAATATCAGCTGGGGGCGAGGCCCACATCAGTATCAGTTTGGGGATGAGTCCCGGGGGGCGAGGCCCACATCAGCATCAGTTTTGGGGATGAGTCCTAGGGTCGTGACCCACATCATCAGCATTTTTGGGGATGCGTCCCAGGGTCGAGGCCCACATCATCACCGGTTTTGGGGATAAGTCCCGGGGGTGAGACCCACATCAGCATCAGTTTTGGGGATGAGTCCCGGGGATGAGGCCCACATCAACATCATTTTTGGGGATGAGTCCCAGGTGGCGAGGCCCACATCAGCATCAGTTTTGGGGATGAGTCCCGGGGCGAGGCCCACATCAGCATCAGTTTTGGGGATGAGTCCCCGGGTCGTGACCCACATCATCATCAGTTTTGGGGATGAGTCCCAGGGTCGTGACCTACATCATCAGCAGTTTTGGGGATGTGTCCCAGGGTCGTGACCCACATTATCAGTGGTATTGGGATGTGTTCCAGGGTCGAGGCCCCAGTTGTCAGTTGTAGTTATTGGGATACGTCTCAGGGTCGATGGCCCCTTGCATCATTAGTTCCAGTTTTGGGTATGCGTCCCAAGGTCGTGACACACATTGTCAGCGGTATTGGGATACGTCCCAGGGTCGAGGCCCCCGTTGTCGGTTGCAGTTATTGGGATGCGTCCCAGGGTCGAGGCCCACTGCATCATCAACTCCGTTCGAAGCAGCAGGCAAGTTAGGTGGCAGCTGGCGAGCCAGGTAAGTAAAAATGCATTGCATAAATTTGATAGGATTGTCATTGTCACACATTGCACAAGTCCCATCAAAGTGGGGGGGACTATAGTCACTGCATTTTTGCATGTAAGTCCCGATGATGAGTCTCATATGGAGGCACTACCCTTTAAGTTGCGGAAGTCGCGAGAAACGAATGTCGAAAGGAAAAATTCAGAATTGATACCTTGTTGGATTAAATTCGTCTGCTTAGCTTCAGGTTTTCTTTTTAGATCTCTGTTTTAAATTTAGCCTTGGCCCAAAACCCCGCACCCATCCAAAGCCCAATCCAAAATAATTTAAACATTTAAAACACATGTCACAAATTAAATTAAATCCAATTAAATTAAATAAATCACCTTCCTAATGACCAAAGATTTAAATTCAATTAAATAATTCACTCACCAAATTTAAAGATATTCCCCACCAAAATTACATAATTTATTTCCCTTTTAAAATTAATTAAGATACATAAATATTTACTTGATTTCTTTCCTTTTTAAAATCTATGCACAACCCTTACCTTAGGATACCATTATAAAATAAAGGAGGAACCAACCATTTCCCCCTTGGAGCTGATTCACGACCATAACCAATATTATTAAACCCTAATACACTTGGCTTCTCTAATCTCCCCTAGACCACTCACAGTACAACCCTAAGGAAACAGAAGACCACTCACTAAAACCCCTCAGACTTCACGCATAAAGCACATTCGAACAGCCCCTCACGTTCACTACCTTTCACGCCCTAACAACTCCTCACATTAACTGTCTACCACCTTCACTTTGCTCACCAATTCATGCACCAAGACCCCTCAACACGTAAGCCATATTCACGCACACATAAGTCACGCCATTGCCCATTCACACCACTGCCCATTTACTAAATAAAGCCTGTCATTACGCCAATGCTCATCCATGCACACATAAGCCACATCAGTCTGCCTTCAATGCCAACACCCACTCACGCCATCACCGACACACACATAAGCCACAACAGCCTATCCTTCATGCAACACAACCACCCGTCCAGTAAACTGTCCTTCATCACGCCTATAACAGCTCTTCACGTAAAATACCCCTTCATCACACCTATAACAGCTCCACAAATTGCCTCAAATCCACGTAAATAACAGCCCAGAAACTGCCCAAATAAATTCACAAATAGCAGCCCCAATACCCCTTAAAAATGCCAAAACAGTCCCTTAATACAGTGAAAATAGTGACAAGAAAATACAGCAAAAACGACAGCAAAACGGAGTAAGAACAACAGCTCAAATAGCGAAACAGCGAAGAGAAACAGCGAACCAGTGAACCGGAGAAGTTGTGGAGCATCAACCCTTCCGACAACCGCGTAGCGCACTTCCGAGAGATGACTAAAGAGGTTAGACCTGAGGGCACCCTTATTCATTTATTTCCGTTTATTTCTTTTATTTTGTTAATGTTTCTTTGCATGAGTATCGTTGATTAATGAATGCTATGGCTATTGGATGAATGGAAAATGTGTCGTCTCTTGTGATATATCGGATGGAAACCCAGACGTAAATTCCATAGCCGAATCCGAATGGACGGTAGTGCGGTTTGTACTTGGGAAACAACTCCACGTACCACTTGAGCAAACGGCACATATTTCACTTTATTTTATCTTGTTCGTCTATTATTCGCATTTTACATTCCGCTATTTACTTTCCGTACGTTATTTGTTTGTGTATTGATGATATAGTGCGCATGGGAAAATCAAGTTGGATTAAAGGTCCTCCATTTTGTGGGATGAAAAGCCTAAGGGCTACCTTTGCCACGACGTTTTGCCGTGCCGAACGAAGTATGTTTGATTGAATGTGAGATATGTTTAATCGGACATACGGAGTTCCACATTATTGTCTCATTCATTTGTATGCATGGTAATATAATGTGCATGGGCTAACTAGGGTGGATTAAAGGTCCTCTATTCGAGGGAAATGCCTGAAGGCTACCTTTATCAAGATGTTTTGTCGCGCTTTTTATTATGTCATTTACCCTTTGCATATCATTGCTTTATTTACGCATACATTGCATTCTAGTACGCATGGGCTAACTAGGGTGGATTAAAGGTCCTCTATTCGAGGGAAATGCCTAAAGGCTACCTTTACCACGATGTTTTGCCGCGCCGAACGAGGTACACTCGATTGAATGTGAAATGTGTTCAATCAGGCATACAAGGTCCCATGTTATTTATTTGTTTATTCATGTATTAATAATTTAATGCGCATGGGCTAACTAGGGTGGATTAAAGGTCCTCTATTCGAGGGAAATGCCTAAAGGCTACCTTTACCACGATGTTTTGCCGCGCCGGATGAGGTACACTCGATTGAAAGTGAAAAGTGTTCCATATTATTTATTTGTTTATTCATGTATTGATAATTTAATGCGCTTGGGCTAACTAGGGTGGATTAAAGGTCCTCTATTCGAGGGAATTGCCTAAAGGCTACCTTCACCACGATGTTTTGCAGTGCCGAATGAAGTGCACTCGATTGAATGTGAAATATGTTCCATCGGGCACACGAGGTCCTACATTGTGTATTTGTTTATCCATGCATGTGTTTGTGTCGTTTCAGATGCCATTTTGGCAATCTCATTCGAATTCGTTTCCAAACGCTACATGAACGTATGTATTATGTCTCAGTCCATTCGAACGCGTTTACGAACGCTACTCGAACACACATGCTTTTTGTTTTATCATGCATCAGGTCTTATCCCGTTTGAACGCGTTCTCGAACGCTATACGAACGTGAACATTCTGTTCACCGTTCGAACACGTTTTCAAACGCTACACGAATGCACATACAGTGAACAGATTTATTTTCATCACATTTCATGCGTGTTTGCTTCTTTGGTAATTTCTTTTGCATTACATAATTAATCATATCATTTCATTATTGACACTTTTACTGTTATCATTTATTTATATTCTCGCATTTATCTACTTAATTTGTTCGTGAGATTGTGTGCTTGCCTTTATTTCACTTACTTCTATGTATGCAAACTTAGATATGAGCTTTATTTTCAAGTGAACTTAGAAATAGAATACTCTTGGAAATATATGTTGCGCAGATCTGATTAAATTATTCCACAAATCATTTCATTACAAGTGGCATAAGTAAGGGACCATTCTGAACCCAACGGTTTAAGGTCTTCCCTTGCGAGGGGTAAGTGCAGCCTTAAATCATTTTCCCGATTCAAACCGGTGGCGACCCCATTTTTATTTCTCTAGTGTAGTCCCCCTGTGGGCTACTCCATACTCCCAGCCAGGCCGCGAGCCTGGAACAACATCACCAATTTATGTGTCCTACAACGATGCAAAAGTAAACAGACGGAATAACATTCAGAAAGTAAATGACTAAATAATAAAAGAAATGTGACCAAGACCGACATCTATATGGGACTTCGTATGCCCGATTGAACGTACTTGTCATTCAATCAAGTATACTTTGTCCGGCGCGGCAAAACATCGTGGTAAAGGTAGCCTTTAGGCATTTCCCTCAAATGAAGGACCTTTAATCCAACGCGATCAGCCCATGAACACTAGATAAACAATGTATAAATAAATAAAGCGATAACATACAGAAAGTAAGTAACGGAATAATAAAAGAGATGCGACCAAGCCAACATCTATATGGGACCTCGTATGCCTGATTGAACATATTTCACATTCAATCAAGTATACTTCGTCCAGCGTGGCAAAACATCGTGGTAAAGGTGTTGGTTTCTTTTAAGGTCCCACGATCAATAAACAAGCATGAAATAAGTGCGAATACAAATCAACGAAGTTGCAGAATACTTATATCAATCGGTTGAGTGACGCGGCAATGAACAAAACTCGAACTTCTGCCCATTGGACTACTCGGCAATGGCTGTGTGTAGCTCACTGGTTTCAGTCATTTGCCTCCAAATTTTGAGCTCCAAGCTTCGTCAAACGATTCCCGGCTCATTGGTGGACTTCCCTATCACCTTCGCATGACTTCGTAGTGTGCTAGCACTCTCGATTTTGCCACAAAATCGAAAATTTTGCTTCCCTTTACTTCTTGAAACTCGGCAGTGAACTGCCAAAAACCAAAAGAAAAAGTCCATCCAAGGGCGTGAGAGAGGGAGAGAATTTGGAGGAGAGAGAGATAAAATTGTGTAATGAATTTTGCTTTTAAGATTTGTGTATCTAATACACAATTGATTTTCCAAAAATCAATTAAATCTTTTACCAAAAATCAAATGGCATTTAAGTTTTCCAACTACCACCATCAATCCATCAATCAATCAAATCAAGTGACAAGTTGTCACATCACTCAAAGTGACTAATGATTTGACGCTTGATGCGACTAATGATTTGACGCTTGATTTGACTTGTGTGTCGCACTCGAATTCAAAATGCGAATGCGCTCACAAACAATCCCGTGCTCGGGTTCGCTAATTCCAAATTAACGAATTTTCCATTGCGACGCAATTAAATGATTACGCCCAGTGAAATCACTATTCACGTCGCTAACGAATTAATTCTAAATTAACTCGTTCACCCAAATTAAAATCTAATTTTAATTCCGCGTCGAAATCCAATTTCATTTAATATATCGAATATATTAATTTACCGATTAATCCCAAATTAATCGTTATCTCTCTTTAAATAATATTTTATCCCAGATAAAATATCTCCGCAATTAATCCCAGATTAATTTTCTCTCTCATCTTATTAATCCTAGATTAATTAAAGTGCGAGTCATACATCATCGGTGAATCTTCGGGAAGCGACCCATGAGATCCCCGGATATGTTGGCAGTAAATTCGGTCGTCGGACTATCCGAACACGTGAGTACCTCGTACTATGTTTATACCGATTTACAAGACAAGGTTGGCTTCTAGCAAAGCGCCATGCCTACCCAATTCTCCAGAATATCCTTACAGAATAAAGGATCTATATCAGGCGTAGTATACGTAGTATTGGGTATTTCTGTCCAGTATCGAATGATCACATGCAAGGCCTGGGGTGGTACGGTGTATGCCCCGTATTGAAGCATATCAGATTACGAGCAACTAGTCTCTTTAATATCGGATAATCATGACCAAGTCATATTACCCCGATGGTTGCAACCTTTTTAGAGAACCAGTTCTGTATCCCTGCGTGATCATAAACTCCATATGACTGGAGTAACACTTCCATCTTGACATCACACCGAACACACTACGATTCTCAATATACCCAGCATTGGCGTACATAGAACCTGTTAAAGCCCTAGACGACCGCAACCAAAGTATATTGATTGTCGCAAGTATTAGCGGTGCAAATCTCAGGTTAAGACCAAATACACCTACCCTGATTTTGGACTTCCATAGACACATAGTCATATAACCAATGGAATTCCGAGGGGGTCTATCCAGAGCGAAGCTGTTTCCCGTACCATCGTTAAAAACACAACCTCCTACTACACTTGCATGAGTATCCTATACCAAAATATATGAGAAATATGTCATTGTGCCCTCACAATGCGAACAAGTGTAATACTAGTCTTTTACGTATTCATCGATGTCCAATCTCTATAATACTATGACTGGGGATATTTAATGATTTATCCTTCGTGGATTGATACTGTCTCATATCATTCTCAATCCAGGAACAAATCACAAGGACCTCCTATCATTTATATATCTAGGTGATCTAATCAGAAATGATAAGAGTGCAATCTCCTTTGTCACATAGTTAATTTGTACAACAACACCATGATCTGTACAAATAGTGACGCTATGGGTCATAATTGTCCAACAATCTCCCACTTGGCCTATAGCCAGTCACTCAAGTGTCTTACACCCGAACTATGTACGGTTGGCTCAAAGTGTTGACAAAAGGCTTTCGTCAGTGGATTTGCATGATTATCATCTGATGCGATTTATACGATCATCACATCGCCACGATGTATGATCCGAACGAATCAGATGAATATCGAAGTATGTATCGGATCGTTGATGATGAGGACCATTAATTCTTTAGCAGTGCTGACGCCTAGCTCAGCTGCTAACAGAACTATATCTAATCTAATTAGATTTTATTTATCGACCTAGAAGGCTTCTATTGCCACCTCAGCTGCAGCAATTAACCCGCATTTGTTGTTTATTCGGTAACAGTATGTTGCTTGGAAGATTTACAGCTACTGTACTGTTATTCAAACTGTAAAGTACCGTTATTACGACTTTAATCGTTATATCGGTTAGGAAACTTGCACTTGCAACAGTGATCCCAGTCACTTCAAGTTCTCCATCTCCATAGTTTAAGACAGTATCCTTAGTTCTCTAAGAAACTAACGGATGTTCTTAATATCAATCCAGTGACTATCACTCGGATTGGCCTGTTTGTGAATCCATATGCTCAAAGCATATGAGACACCAGGATCGCGTACATTTTTCAATGTACGAGTTCTCGGAGAGTATTATCGAAAGCGAAGCTTTCACCTATTGTTTATATGGGAATATCATTTCCAATAAATGACATATTATTATCATTATTTATACGACAGCCACTGTCAGTGCACTCCCACTAACCCTTCTTATATACACAAGAATCATTTTGTTTTGAATTAAATCATAAACCATTATGATTACATCAAAACGATAATTCCAAGAACCTATGCTTGCTTCAATCCAAACATGGATCGAATAACCTGCAAACCTTGTTTGCTAGTTTTGGTAAGACAAAACCGACAGGATGTTGTAAACATCCTCCAAAAGGTTTCCTTTTCAGGAAAGCGATTTACCCGTTAAGCTATCATATTTCACTAATGAAACATGCAGCATTAGCAAGCATTATCCAAATGGATTGACCGTGGCAATAGGTAAAAGGTTGAATCGTAATCAACACAATGTTGATAACGATACCTTTCCGCTACAAGCCTAGCTTAGTACGTTGGTTTGTTTCCATCCATGTATGTCTTCCTTGAAGACTTATATAGTACCAATAGGCACAATGCTTGTGGTACATCAACTAGTATCCAAACTTGTTGATATACATGGAATCCATTTCGGACTCATGGCACTTTTCCATAATAGGGAGTCGATACCTTGTATCACTTCCTCATACGTAGTCAGTTGGTATACCTCAATAAGATAGACATCTTTATGAGGTGAGATCAGAAACCCATACCCCAGGTTATTTTCTGACTCTCTCCGACATACGGGGTTCTTGTGTATTTGAAGATTAATAGTATAGTTTCATCCTTGATGAACTATTTATGTTCCATTAAGATTCGGTGCTTGGAATAGTATTACTCCGATTTTCATCGAGTTTTACTATCCTCCCACTTACCACTGCATATCGGTATTCCTCTTAGGAAAACCGCATGGTGAGCAACAATCTAATTGTTCTCTAGTGAGTTGTATAAGTACTATACTTATGGTATCCCTAGGATAACCCACAATTGGCACTTATCCAATTTGGGTTCTGGTTTGGTATCATCCAAACATATGCCTAGCATACCCAAATTTTCAGGAATGAGAAACTCGGTTTCTTTCCCGTTCATATCTAATATGTAATCTGTCAAACAGATTTTTATGGAACCTTATTCTAAATAAGTTCTGCACTGTTTATGTGTATCCGTTGAAGGAAATGGTAGCTCATAGCGACTCATGATTAACCTTATCATGTCCAACAAAATTGGGTTTATCCGTTCAGACACACCGTCAAATTGACGTGTTCCGGGAGGAGTCCTCATTGAAAGAATACTATACTCTTTAAAGTATATGAGAAACTTATTGTCTAAGTATTTTCCATTACGGTATCACCGTGACGGTATAATACTTTAGCCGATCTGTTTGTCTATTTCGCGTCGAAACTTTAAAAGTTTCCAATTTGTGTTTCAAAAGAGACACATAACCATAACGCGATGCCACATCCGTAAAGGTCACGAAATATTCATATCCACCTCTAGCCTAGCTAGAAATGGGCCCACTTTCTTCCCTATGAACTAGGGCTAACAGATAAGTGGCATTTACACTTTTACCAAGTAAATAGTGTTTTAGGCACTTTGCCCAATAAACTAGATTCGTAGACTTTATTTGATTGGAATCAGATCAGTCCTAATACCCACTCTTCAAAAGTGCGGATATACGATTCTTATTTTATTGTGTCCCATACTACAATGCCACAAATTAGTTTCTTCTGATCAAATCAGTTTGAGCTATTTGTTTGTCACGTTATATATTTGAGATTTATTTATATTCAAAATATAAATTCTGTTATTCACATCTAATGTGTTTATCTCAATATCATCTTTATATAATGAAACACTTTAGTGTTCTAGAATATAAAGGTTCACCCGCATCGGGTTAAACACTGATATAGAGATAATGTATCTAGTCAAACTAGTTACATTATAACAGTTCCGTAATTTAAGTACACACCCAAAGGTAGTTCCTAAAATTAGGTATCTACAGTTAAAACAGCAACTTTCGTCCCGTTTACAATTTGCAGATGAATCTCAATTGAAGTCAGTATCCTGCTCATAGCAGATTCTGAACATCAATATATATATATATATATATATATATTTCACACTAAGTATCTAAAATCCAATTTTAATACTAGTAGTGAATATATTTATGACAAACATATTTGAAGTCAGAGCCTTGCTCGTCTTCAATTCCTTCATGTCTGCTTTGTCCAAACGGCAGTAACGCTTCCGCGATCCCATTTGCCACATTTAGGCAGACATTTTGGGATATGTCCTTTATCTTCCCAGAAGATTATAATGATTTTGCCTTTGCCTTTTTCAACACTCCAAAAGCCTTTGGCCAAGCCTCGGGTTTCTAGAATATCGAAGTAAGATGCGCCTTGCGCTACTTGCCTAATTGCAAAGTTTGACTTTGTCTCCTTGAGAATAGTCATTAACTCTCCAAGAGTTATTTATTGCAATTTAGTACTTCTAAAATCTAAAGATAGATTTATGAAGATCCTTCAATTTCTTTATCATACTTTAAGGATCTAATCCTTAGTTCTGATTCAGAAATTAAGGAGCTCTACTGCGACAAGCTTAATGGATTAAGCACTAAAGTTATCATTATATAAATCTTCCAAAGATTATGCTCTACTATTTGCTTAACTCCGGGCTTAGGCCTAATATGTTATTTTATCAAATAAAGTAACTTATTATTTTCCAGGACCATCCTGAAATTTATTCCCAATTTGAAAATTAAACCATTTAAATACATTTTCCCTAGGATCATGTTTTAAATGTCAATCTTTCAATTTTATCTTGATTCTAATAGTCCAACTATTTAATCAACGATTTCGGTACTATTATTATAATGATTACAATAGTCCAACTATTTAATCAGTTATAATTTAATTGATTAAAATCAATTATATTGATTACTATAATTCAATTATAAAATCAACTATAAATGAATAGTTTGAATATAGTCCAACTATTTATTAAACAACATTTAAATATTAGTCCAACTAACATTTAATTTATTTGAGGAATGATATTTGTTTTGAGCGCGTATGTCAAGTAATTAAACAAATATTACAAATTCAATTCATCCTTCCCACTATTTTTCAACGAGCCTTTAACCCTCTGTCGAGTACTAGGGAAACTGTGTTTCCTAGTGGGCTAGGATCCCGTTAAATATCACACAATCTTGACTTTGGCCAACAAATTGTATGATAATTAACTAGGTAGATCTCTAAGATCGATTGGATCCAATCCAATTCCTAGATCAGGTAGGGGGACATCCAAGTCCGAAACATATATCTTATATATGCCAATACTTCTAATGTATTACCTAACCTTTTTCCTCTGAATCAACTAAGCCTTGGCTTTGGCACAAAAAACTTAGTGATCCCAGTTAAGCGCGACCCATTGACCAGGGAAATCTTCGTAATCAATGTCGATGGACAAGAAATGGTCTTGACTTTGGCCAACAAACCACAACTTGGACAAGACACCGATATGGAACAAAGATCTCGTGATTCAAACACATCCTCGACGGACAAAGGCCTTGACTTTGGCCGACAAGCTAATGCCAGTCTCGGATCTTGAGTGAGAATCACTCAATGGAAGGAAAGACGCTTAATATTTTGCGAGGTTTTTCGAGTGCAAATTGGCAACCAATTTATTATCTTTGTTAAGGTCTCATCATCATACACCACATAAACATGCATTCTAAACACATAATAAAGCGCGTATAATAAAGTAATAATGATATGTGGATGAATATTTTACACATTGATCCTAGATCAAATCTCTCCATTTCTCTCTCCCGCTAGCACATGTATTACTTCTACCCATTACACTACACTTCTAAAGAAACCTCATTTACATTGAGGGGAATATGTGAGAAGAGAATACAAAGAATATGGAGGTATAAGGCTGGACACGCAGATCCAATTAATAAATCAAATTTATTACAACAATTTATAAAATTGTCCCACCCATCTAATATCCATCCGATATACATTATTCATGCATCGCAACCATGTATTCACACAACCATGTTATCAATCAATCTAATCCAATTAATTAATCTGATAATTAGTGATCATCCAATGTTCAAACAACGATTTGATTTTGCTCGAGTCAAACTCGTTTTTGCGAATAAGTACTCAAAGTACGAATTCTTGAATTAAAGTAAACTACACAATTAAATCCAATTCAATTTGTATTTAATTCTAATTCACTATTTAATTTCAAATTAAATATTACACTTTATTAATAAACCTTTACGACTTAAATTCCAAATTTAATCGTCACGGGTCTCAAAGCCCAATTAACGTCCACGTCAATTTAATTAAATTCCAATGGGCTTTTAATTAATTTCTTGAGGCGTGGACATTTGGTCAACTCGGGTCAAATCGAATAACCAAAATCTAATCTGGGAGTTATCCCATAAGCCCATAAATCAATTTAGGCCCATTAGGCCCAATTAAACTTTAAAGGTCCATTAAGTCGCATTTGGGCTTTATGGAAGCGATTTTGGGCCCAATTGGATCCAATCCATTTGGCCTAAACCCAACTTAGTACAACCAAGCCCAATACAACAACAACAAGCCCAAATACAATTTAAGGCTCAAATAATTAAATTCCAAAAATCCAATTTCCCAATTTAATTACTTAAAGTGTATAACACAATTAATTATCCAATTAACATTTCTAAAACATCAATTAACACAACTAATCATGCTCATTTACTTTAAATCATATCCAACACAATTTAATCAAAAATCAAACCCATTCATGCTTACTTTAGTCTCAGTAATTTGGGGAATTTTGTGTCCGATTCGGTTTCAATCCAATTAATTCCGCAATCGACATTAAATCAACATCCCAATTGATTCCAACTCAGCCAATGAATCAAAAATCAAAAAATTCCAAGACTAAATAGGGCATTAGGCATTCAGCCAACACAAATTTTGGGCAAAAAATTGATCCAATCCAATTTCATGAAATTGATCCAATCAAACTTTAATTCAACATGTTTTAAGCATACTCAATCATCCAATTCACCCAAATCATGCTTGAAAACATTTTACCCAAATTTTAACCCTAAATCAAATTTCATGCTTGTCATTGTTGGTTTCTACTAAGGTCCCAAGATCAATAAACAAGCATGAAATAAGTGCGAATACAAATCAACGAAGTTACGGAATACTTACATCGATCGGTTGAGCGACGCGGCAACGAACAAAACTCAAACTTCTGCCCATTGGACTGCTCGGCAGTGGCTGTGTGCAGCTCACTGGTTTCGGTCATTTTCCTCCAAATTTTGAGCTCCAAGCTTCGTCAAACAATTCCCGGCTCATATGTGGACTTCCCTATCACCTTCGCATGACTTCGTCGTGTGCTAGCACTCCCGATTTTGCCACAAAATAGCAACTTTTGCTTCCATTTTCTTCTTGAAACTCGGCAGTGAACTGCCAAAAACCAGAAAGAAAAAGGCCCTCCAAGGGCGTGAGAGAGGGAGAGAATTTGGAGGAGAGAGAGATAAATTTTTGTAATGAATTTTGCTTTTAAGATTTGTGTATCTAATAGACAATTGATTTTCAAAAAATCAATTAAATATTTTACCAAAAATCAAATGGCATTTAAGTTTTCCAACTACCACCATTAATCCATCAATCAATCAAATCAAGTGACAAGTTGTCACATCACTCAAAGTGACTAATGATTTGACGCTTGATGCGACTAGTGATTTGACGCTTGATTTGACATGCGTGTCGCACTCGAATTTAAAATACGAATGCGCTCGCAAACAATCACGGGCCCGGGTTCGCTAATTCCAAATTAACGAATTTTCTGTTGCGACGCAATTAAATGATTACGCCTAGCGAAATCACTATTCACGTCGCTAACGAATTAATTCTAAATTAACTCGTTTGCCCGAATTAAAATCTAATTTTAATTCCGCGTCGAAATCCAATTCTTTTAATATATCAAATATATTAATTTACCGATTATTCCAAATTAATCGTTTTCTCTCTTTAAATGATATTTTATCCCAGATAAAAATCTCTCCGTAATTAATCCCAGATTAATTTTCTCTCTCATCTTATTAATCCCAGATTAATTAAAGTGTGAGTCATACGTCATCGGTGAATCTTCGGAAACGACGCATGAGATCCCCGGATATGTTGGCAGTAAATTCGATCGTCGGACTATCCGAACATGTGAGTACCTCGTACTACGTTTTATACCGATTACAAGACAAGGTTGACTTCTAGCAAAGCGCCATGCCTACCTAATTCTCCAGAAATATCCTTACAGGAATAAATGATCTATATCAGGCGTAGTATACGTAGTATTACATATTTTTTTCCAGTATCGAATGATCACATGTAAGGCCTGAGGCTGGTACAGTGTCTGCCCCGTATGAAGCATATATCGGATTACGAGCAACTAATCTCTTTAATATCAGATAATAATGACCAAGTCATATTATCCCGACGGTTGCAACCTTTTTAGAGAACCAGTTTTGTATCCATGCGTGATCATCAACTCCATATGACTGGAGTGACACTTCCGTCTTGACATCACACCCAACACACTACGATTCTCAATATACCCAGCATTGGCATACACAGAACCTGTTAAAGCCCTGGACGACCGCAACCAAAGTATATTAATTATCGTAAGTATTAGCGGTGCAAGTCTCAGGTTAAGACCAAATACACCTACCCTGATTTCGGACTTCCATAGACACATAGTCATACTACCAATGGAATTCTGAGGGGGTCTATCCAGAGCGAAGCTGTTTCCCGTACCATCAGTCAAACACAATCTCCTACTACACTTGCATGAGTATCCTATACCAAAATATATGAGAACTATACCGTTGTGCCCTCACAACGCGCACAAGTGTAATACTAGTCTTTTACGTATTCATCGATGTCCAATCTCGATAATACTCTGACTAGGGATATTTAATGATTTATCCTTCGTGGATTGATACTGTCTCATATCATTCTCAATCCAGGAAAAAATCATTGGGACCTCCTATCATTTATATATCTAGGTGATCTAATCACAAATGATAAGAGTGCAATCTCCTTTGTCACATAGTTAATTTGTACAACAACACCATGATCTGTACAATAGTGACGCTATGGGTCATAATTGTCCAACAAAAGGTAGCCTTTAGGCATTTCCATCAAATGAAGGACCTTTGATCCAACGTAGTTAGCCCATGAACACTAGAGTAACAATGCATAAATAAATAAAGTAATAACAAGCGAAAAGTAATAACGGAATAATAAAAGAGAAGCGACCAAGACCAACATCTATATGGGATCTCGTATGCCCGATTGAATGTATTTCACATTCAATCAAGTATACTTTGTCTGTCACGCTAAAACATCGTGGTAAAGGTAGCCATTAGGCATTTCCCTCGAATATAGGACTTTTAATCCAAGATGATTAGCCCATGTGCACTAGATTAACAATTCATAAATAAACAAAGCAATAACACACATAAAGTAAATAATGGAAAATAAAAGAGATGCGACCAGGCCAACATCTATATGGGACCTCGTATGCCCGATTGAACGTATTTCACATTCAATCAAGTATATTTCATCCGGCGCGGCAAAATATCGTGGTAAAGGTAGCCTTTAGGCATTTCCCTCAAATATAGGACCTTTAATCCAACATGATTAGCTCATACGCACTAGGTTAACAATACATAAATAAATAAAGCAATAACATGCGGAAAATAAATAACGAAATATAAAAGTGATGCGACCAAGGTCGCCATCTATATGGGACCTCGTATGCCCGATTGAACGTATTTCACATTCAATCAAGTATACTTCGTCCGGCGTGGCAAAACATTATGGTAAAGGTAGCCTTTAGGCATTTCCCTCAAATGGA
Organism: Zanthoxylum bungeanum; assembly: GCA_019454045.1. Classification (NCBI taxonomy): domain Eukaryota; kingdom Viridiplantae; phylum Streptophyta; class Magnoliopsida; order Sapindales; family Rutaceae; genus Zanthoxylum; species Zanthoxylum bungeanum. The sequence continues at coordinate 48,402 of SKCR01009230.1, forward strand.
GGACCTTTAATCTAACATGATTAGCCCATACGCACTAGATAGCAATGCATGAAATAATAAAGCAATAACACACAGAAAGTAAATAACATAATAATAAAATAGATGCCACCAAGACCGACACCTATATGGGACTTCGTATGCCCGACTGAACGTATTCCACATTCAATCAAACATACTTCATCCGGCGTGGTAAAACATCGTGGTAAAGGTAGCCTTTAGGCATTTCCCTCGAATGGAGGACCTTTAACCCAACATGATTAGCCCATGCGCACTAGATTAACAATGCATAAATAGACAAACAAGGCAATATCATGCGGAAAATAAATGACGGATTAATAAAACACAAACAATGAATGAACACAAAATTAAATAACGAAAGGAAACACAAGCTTAAAAGTTTCTCAAGCGATACGTGGAGTTGTATCCCAAGTACAGACCGTACTACCGTCCGGTCGGATTCGGCTATGGAATTTGTGTCTGGGTTTCCATCCGATATACCGCAAGAGATAATACGTAATCATTAACTCAACATACATGAAACCATACGTAAGACATAACGATGCATGTGAGTGATCGACAAGGAAAAATTGAAAAGATAAATAGTAAAAGGGGCCCTCAGGTCTTACCTTTTATGTTGCTCCTCGGAATTGCTTTACGTCATCGCCGGAAGGGTTAATGCTCCGTAACTTTTCTGGTTCACTGGTTCAATATTTTCCTTCACTATTTCATTATTTTGGGCTGATATTTTCTCTATTTTTGGTGCTATTTCAGTCGCTATTTTTACTGCTATTTTGGGTGTTTCGGGGACTTTTTTTGCTCATGTTTTTGGTACACTTCGAGGGCTGATTGTGATCATTTAAGGGTTAATTTTTTTGTTTTTGTTTTGATCAAAGAGGCTGCTTATTGTTGATGGTTTGTGGATAGTTTTTTGGTGTTCTTGGCGTCGATCAGTGGCTACTTTATGTGTATGTTTTAAATACATGTAAGGTATCAAATGGTGCCGAGTGTGTGGCTTCGGGAGTGAGGTTTTAGTGTGTGGTTACGCGAGTGGCGAGGTTGTATTTTGGTGTGTTTCACGTGGCCATGTGTGAGAGAGAGAAGCGTGGCTTATGCATTTGTGTTTTTGGATGTGCAAGGTGTCTATATGGTGGGCTATTTACCGAGTGTATGTGTCTTTTATATGTGTCGTGAGTGTCTTGGTTGCAGGGGTTGTTAATGTGTGTCTCTGCTGGCAGTGTGTGTGAGTGTGTTGAATGTATGAGAGAGATAATGGGGTGTGTTGGCTGGTGAGTGCGTGTGAGTGGCGAGAAGAAGAGAGTCAAGAGACGTGAGTAAGATGAGAGAGAAGAAGGGCTTGTAGAGAGAGAGCCGAGAGCTGTGTGTTTCGGCTATCAAGATAAGAGAGAGGCTGCCTAGAGAGAGGTTAGAGACGAGGGTTTAGGGTTTCATTGTGTGTTATCATTGTTAGATTTTCTAAGGGTCCCAAGATCAAAATACAAGCATGAATCACAAGTGAATACAACGACGAAGTTGCGGAATACTTACATCGAGCGTTTGAGAGACGATTTGGGCAACAAAATTCGCACTTCACTGCCCACTGCCACTGCTCACGTTTGTTCACTGTCATGGCCTCCAATGTTCTGTTTTAGTCACCAAAATCAAGCTCCAAGCTTTCTGAAATGGTTCCCGACTCATGGGGGGACTTCCCTATCACCTTCGCATTGATCCCGGAGTGTGCTAGCACTCTTGTTTTGCCACAAAACCACTTGCTTCCCTCCATTTTCTCTTGATTTTTCACGGCAGTTCACTGCCCATTTAGAACCAGAAAATGGCCTGAGATGAGAGGAAGAAATGTGTTTCCAAAACGTAAAGAGAGAGAGAGAGAGTTGTTAAAAAAAATGTAAAAAGTGTACTAGGTTTATATTATTTCAAAAATTAATAAACCATATCCACTTTTTCATTTGAAAAAGTCAAGCATTTAAATGCTTCAACTACCTCCATCAATCACCATCAATCACATCAATCAATCTTGTCAAGTCACATCACTCAAAGTGACAAGTGATTTGACGCTTGATGCGACTAGTGATTTGACGCTTGATTTGACAAGCCGCGCTCGAATTCGAAATGCGAATGCACTCGTAAATAATCTCGGGCTCGGATTCGCTAATTCTAAATTAAAGAATTTTCCGTCGAGTCGTAATTAAATGATTACGCCTAGCGAAATCACCATTCACGTCGCTAACGAATTAATTCTAAATTAATTCGCTCGCCCGAATTAAAATCTAATTTTAATTCCGCGTCGAAATCTAATTTCGTTTAATATATCAAATATATTAATTCTTCGATTAATTCCAAATTAATCGTTCTCTCTCTTTAATGATATTTTATCCCAGATAAAATATCTCCATAATTAATCCCAGATTAATTTTCTCTCTCATCTTATTAATCCCAGATTAATATAAGTGCGAGTCATACGTCATCGGTGAATCTTTGGGAAGCGACCCATGAGATCCCCGGATAAGTCGGCAGTAAATACGGTCGTCGGAGTATCCGAATCACGTACGTACCAAGTACTACGTTCTACCGATTTACGAGACAAGGTCGACTCCTAGCAAAGCACGATGTCTACCAAATTCTCCGGTCATATTCATCTAAGAATATTAAGATCTGTATCAAGCGTAGTATACCATTGTATTGTGTATATCGGTCCAGTATCGGATAGTCACGTGTTAGGGCTGGGGCTGGATAAGTGTCTGCCCCGTCCGAAGCACATGTCGGATATCTGGTAACATAGTCTCTATAATCGGATATTCATGACCTGGTCACAATATCCCGATTGGATGCGCATCACTCAAGAGCACTAGTACCGTATCCTGCGTGACATCATCTCCACTATGACTGAAGTGATACTTCCATCTTGACATCACACCCAATACACTACGACTCTCTGATAAACCCAGAAGTGGTGTACGCAGAACCGGTTAAAGCCCTGTACCACCAAACCAAAGTCTATCGATTATCGTAAGTATTAGTGATGTAAGTCTTAGGTTAAGACTATACACACCTACCTTGATTTCGGCATCCCATAGACACATAGTCATAATACCAATGGGATTCTGAGGGGTCTATCCAGAGCGAAGCTGTTTCCCATACCATCGGTGAAACACGACCTCCTATCGCACTTGCATAAGTATCCGATACTTATATATATGAGAACTATGTCGTTGTGCCCTCACAACGCACACAAGTGCAATACTAGCCTATTCCGCATTATCGATGTCCTGTCTCGATAATACTCCGGCTAGGGATATTTAATGATTAATCCTTCGTGGACTGATACTGTCTCATATCATTCTCAATCCAGGAACTAATCATATGGACCTCTCTTCATTTATATATATCTATGGTGATCTAATCACTAATGATGAGAGTGCAATTTCCTTGTCACATAGTTAATTTGTTACAACAACACAATGATCTGTACAAATAGTGACGATATGGGTCATTTTGTCCAACAATCATTGTGAATGGGTGGAAAAAAGAGAGTATGGCTTTTGGTTTTAGAGAGAGGCGGGATAAAGAGATTTAGAGAGAGGGGCGATTAGGGTTTTTTTTATGGTTGTTTAGTTGTGTTGTCAAGAAGAAGCCGTTAGGGTTGGTTTTGTGTTCTTTTATAATGTGTGCTAGGGTTAAAGTTGTGCATGGGTTTTCTAAACAAGGAAATAAATCAAACAATTAATGGGATATATTTAATTAAATTATTTAGGAAATATATTATGTATTTTTGGTGGGGAATATTTTTAATTTGGAAGGTGATTTATTTAGATTAGGAAGGGGATTTGATTGGATTTTAACATGTGTTAAATGTTATTTGAATACTTGGATTGGGCTTAGTGGGCCTGGGCATGTGGCTTGAATTTTTGTGGGCTTGGGCGTATGGCTTAGAGTTAAAACATAGATTAATCGAACGAACCCGAGGCTAAACAAATGAATTAAATTTGATAAGGTATTTAT
>SKCR01009231.1:0-35952 GCA_019454045.1 Zanthoxylum bungeanum
ACTTCCCTATTATCTTCGTATATCTCTTGATTTTTGCCACAAAAATCAAGCTTTTCCTTCTCTTCCATTCACGACAAACTGGGCAGAAAACAGAAAGAAGAACAGCCCTTGTGGGCGTGTGAGAGAGGGAAAAGAAAGTGAAGAGAGAGTTGTGTGGTTGTTAGTTTAAAAGTGTATCTAATCCACTTAATCAATTTCCAAAATTAATTTACCATTTTTTTGATTTCAAAAAGTCAAATGATTTATGCCAACCACTTCCATAATTCACATCAATCAATGAATAGTGACTAGTGTCAATCACTCAAAGTGAAAGACATCCATCACTTGATTGACGAATGATGTGACGCTAAATGCGACTAGCGATTTGACTTGCGTGCCGCACTCGAATTCGAAATGCGAATGCGCTCGCAAATAATCCCAGGCTCGGGTTCGCTAATTCCAAATTAATGAATTTTCCGTTGCGTCGTAATTAAATCTAATTTAATTAAATAATCATGCCTAGCATAATTACTATTCACGTCGCTAACGAATTAATTCTAAATTAATTCGTTTGCCCGAATTAAAATCTAATTTTAATTCCGCGTCGAAATCCAATTTCGTATAATATATCTAATATATTATTTTATCGATTAATTCCAAATTAATCGTTATCTCTCTTTAATTGATATTTTATCCCAGATAAAATATCTCCGTAATTAATCCCAGATTAATTTTCTCTCTCTTCTAATTAATCCCAGATTAATTAAAGTGCGAGTCATACGTCATCGGTGAATCTTCGGGAAGCGACCCATGAGATCCCCGAATATGTTGGCAGTAAATTCGGTCGTCGGACTATCCGAACACGTAAGTACCTCGTACTACGTTTATACCGATTTACAAGAATGGTTGGCTTCTAGCAAAACGCCATGCCTACCCAATTCTCCAGAAACATGCTTACAGGAATAAACGATCTATATCAGGCGTAGTATACGTAGTATTGCGTATGTCGATCTAGTATCAGATGATCACGTCCTAGGCCTGTGGCTGGAATTGTGTCTGCCCCGTACGAAGCACATGTCGGATGTCTGGTAACTAGTCTCTATAATCAGATATACATGACCTTGTCATAATATCCCGATAGCTGCATCATTTAAGAGAACCAGTCCCGTATCCTACGTGACCATCATCTCCACTATGACTGGAGTGATACTTCCATCTTGACAACACATCTAACACACTACGATTCTCGATATACCCAGAAGAGGCGTACACAGAAACCGGTTAAAGCCCTGGACGACCAAAATCAAAGTATATTGATTGTCGCAAGTATTAGCGGTGCAAGTCTCAGGTTTAGACCAAATACACCTACCCTAATTTCAGACTTCGATAGACACATAGTCATACTACCAATGGAATTCCGAGAGGGTCTATCCAGAGCGAAGCTGTTTCCCGTACCATCGGTAAAACACAACCTTCTATTACACTTGCATGAGTATCATATACCCAAATATATGAGAACTATGTCGTTGTGCCCTCACAACGCGCACAAGTGTAATACTAGTCTTTTACGTATTTATCGATGTCAAATCTCGATAATACTCTGACTAGGGATATTTAATGATTTATCCTTCATGGACTGATACTGTTTCATATCATTCTCAATCCAAGAACAAATCATAAGGACCTCATATCATTTATACATCTTGGTGATCTAATCACAAATGATAAGGGAACAATCTCCTTTGTCACATAGTTAATTTGTACAACAACACCATGATCGGTACAAATAGTGACGCTATGGGTCATAATTTTCCAACAATCTCCCACTTGGCCTATAGCCAGTCACTCGAGTGTCTGACACCCGAACTATGTACGGTTGGTTCAAACTGCTGAGAAATGCTTTCGTTAGCGGATTTGCATGATTATCATCTAATGTGATTTATTCGATCATCACATAGTCACGATGTATGATCCGAACGAATTAGATGAATATCAAAGTATATATCTGGATCGTTGATGAGACCATTAATTATTTAGCCTGTACTGTATCCTAGCTCAGCTGCTAACAGAACTATATCTAATCTAATTAGATTTATTATCGACCCAAATGGCTTCTATTGCTGCCTCAGCTGCAGTAATAACCCGTATTTGTTATTTATTTGGTAACAGTATATTGCTTGGAAGATTTCCAGCTCACTGTTCCGTTATTCAAACTTTATAATACCGTTTACGACTTATAGTCGTTATTATCGGTTTAGGAAACTTGCAGTGGTGATCCCAGTCACTTCAAGTTCTCCTTCTCCATAGTATAAGACAACATCCTTAGTTCTCTAAGAAACTAAAGGATGTTCTTAATATCAATCCAGTGACTATCACTAGGATTGTCCTGTTTGTGACTTCATATGCTCAAAGCGTATGAGACACCAGGTCGCGTACATTTTTCAATGTATGATTTCGGAGAGTATTCGAAAGCCAAGCTTTCGCCGATTGTTTTTATTATGGGAATATCATTTCCAAGAAATGACATATTATCATTATTTTATAGGACAGCGATTGGCAGTGCACTCCCACTAACCTTCTTATATACACAAGAATCATTTTCATTTTGAATTAAATCATACTCCATTATGATTACATCAAAACGATAATTCCAAGAACTTATGCTTGCTTCAATCCAAACATGGATCGAACAACCTACAAACCTTGTTTGCTAGTTTAGGTACGACAAAACCGACAGGATGATGTAAACATCCTCCAAAAGGTTTCCGTTTAAGGAAAGCGATTTTCCCGTTCAGCTGACATATTTCATAAATGAAACATGCAGCTTTAGCAAGCATTATTGAAATGGATTTACCGTGGCAACAGGTAAAAGGTTGAATCGTAATCAACACAATGTTGATAACGATACATTTCCGCTAAAAGCCTAGCTTTATACGTTGGTATGTTGCCATCCACATATGTCTTCCTTGAAGACTTATAATACCAACAGGCACAATGCCTTCTGGTACACCAACTAGTATCCAAACTTGGTTGATTTACATGGATCCATTTCGGATTCATGGCACTTTGCCATAATAGGGAGTCGATACCTTGTATCACTTCATCATACGTAGTCAGTTGGTATTCCTCAATAAGATTGACATCTTTATGAGGTGAGATCAGAAACCCATACCCCAGGTTGTTTTCTGACTCTCTCTGACATACATGGTTCTTGTGTATACGAAGATTACTGGTATAGTTTCATCATTGATGAACTATATATGCTCCATTAAGATTCGGTGCCTGGAATAGTATTACTATGATTTTCATCGAGTTTTACTATCCTCCCACTTACCACTGCATATAGGTATTCCTCTTAGGAAAACCGCATGGTGAGCAACAATTACATTGTTCTCATTGTGAGTTGTATAAGTACTATACTTTGATATCCCTAGGTAACCTACAATTGGCACTTATCCAATTTGGGTTTTAGTTTGGTATCATCCAAACATGTGCCCAGCATACCCAAATTATCAGGAATGTGAAACTCGATTTCTTTCCCGTTCATATCTAATATGAAATATGTCAAAAAGATTTTTATGGAACCTTATTCTAAATAAGTTCTGCACTGTTTATGTGTATCCGTTGAAGGAAATGGTAGCTCAGAGCGACTCATGATTAACCTTATCATGTCCAACAAAATTCGGTTACTCTGTTCGGACACAGCGTCAAATTGACGTGTTCCGGGAGGAGTCCTCATTGAAAGAATACTATACTCTTTCAAGTATATGAGAAACTTATTGCTTAAGTATTTTCCATTACGGTCTTACCATGATGGTTTAATACTTTAGCCGATCTGTTTGTCTATTTCGTGTCGAAACTATAAAAGTTTCCGATTTGTGTTCCAAAAGAAACACATAACCATAACGAGATGCCACATCCGTAAAGGTCACGAAATATTTATATCCAGCTCTAGCCTAGCTAGAGATGGGCCCACTTGCTTCATTATGAACTAGGGCTAATAGATCGGTGGCATTTGCACTTTTACCAAGTAAATGTGTTATATGCAATTTGCCTAATAAACTAGATTCGTAGACTTTATTTGAATAAAATCAAAACAGTCCTGGTACCCACTCTTCAAAAGTGTGGATATACGAGTCTTGTTTTAATTGTGTCCTAGACAACAATGCCATAATATGTTTCATTTGAGTTATTTGTTTATCATTTTATATGTTTGAGATTTATTTATATTCAAAATATAAATTCTGTTATTCACATCTAATGTGTTTATCTCAATATCATATTTATATAATAAAACACTTTAGTGTTCTAGAATATAAAGGTTCACCCGCAACGGGTTAAACAATGATATAAAGATAATGTATCTAGTCAAACTAGTTACATTATAACAGTTTCCTAATTTAAGTACACACCCTAAGGTTGTTCCTAAGCTTAGGTATCTACGGTTGAAACAGCGAATTTCGTCCCGTTTCCGTTTCGCAGATAAATCTCAATCTGAAGTCAGTATCCTGCTCATAGCAGATTCTGAACATCAGTATATATATTTTATGTTCCACACTAAGTATTTAAAATCTAATTTTAATACTAGTAGTGAACATAATGTTGACAAACATATTTGAAGTCGGAGCCAAGCCCGTCTTCAATTCCTTCATGTCTGCCTTGTCCAAACGGCAGTCACGCTTCCGCGATCCCGTTTGCCACAATTTAGGCAGACATTTTGGGATATGTCTTTTATCTTCCTAGAAGATTATAATGATTTTGCCTTTGCCCTTTTTCACATTCCAGAAGCCTTTGGCCAAGCCTCGAGTTTCTAGAATATCGAAGTAAGGTGCGCCTTTCGCTACTTGTCTTATTGCAAACTTTGACTTTGTCTCCTTGAGAATAGCCATTAACTCTCCAAGAGTTTAATTATTGCAATTAATACTTCTAAGATCTAAGGATAGATCTATGGAGATCCTTCAATTTCATTATCATACTTTAAGGATCTAACCCTTGGTTCTGATAAAGAAATTAAGGAGTCTACTGCGACAAGCTTAATGGATTAAGCACTTAAGTTTTCATTACATAAATCTTCCAAAGATTATGCTCTACTATTTGCTTAACTCCGGGCTTAGGCATAATATGTTATTTTATCAAATAAAGTAACTTATTATTTTCCAGGACCATCCTGGAACTTATTCCCAATTTGAAAATTAAACCATTTAAATACATTTTCCCTAGGATTATGTTTTAATGTCAATCTTTCAATTTTATCTAGATTTTAATAGTCCAACTATTTAATCAACGATTTAGGTACTATTTATTATAATGATTATTATAGTCCAACTATTTAATCAACTATAATTTATTTGTTTGAATACAGTCCAACTGTTAATTAAAACAACGTTTAAATATTAGTCCAACTAACATTTAATTGATTTGACGAATGATATTTGTTTGAGTGCGTATGGAAAGTAATTAAACGAATATTGCAAATTCAATTCTTGCCTCCCACTATTTTTCGGCGAGCCTCTAACCCTCTGTCTAGTACTCGGGAAACCGTGTTTCCTAGTGGGCTAGGATCCCATTAAATATCACACAATCTTGACTTTGGCCAACAAATTGTATGATAATTAACTAGGTAGATCTCTAAGATCAATTGGATCCGATCCAATTCCTAGATCCAGTAGGGGGACATCCAAGTCCGAAACATATATCTTATATATGCCAATATATCTAATATATTACCTAACATTTTTCCTCTGAATCAACTAAGCCTTGGCTTTGGCACAACAAACTTAGTGATCCTAGTTAAGCGGAACCCATTGACCATGGAAAGCTTCGTAATCAATGTCGATGGACAAGAAGTGGTCTTGACTTTGGCCAACAAACCACAACTTGGACAAGACAGCGATATGGAACAAAACTCTCGTGAGTCAAACACATCCTCGACGGACAAAGGCCTTGACTTTGGCCAACAAGCCAATGCCAGTCTTGGATCTTGAGTAAGAATCACTCAATGGAAGGAAAAACAATTAATATTTTGCGAGGGTTTTTCGAGTGCAAATTGGAAACCAATTTATTATCTTTGTTAAGGTCTCATCATCATACACCCTTAAACATGCATTCTAAACACATAATAAAGCGCGTATAAATAAATAATAATGATATGCGGATGGATACTTAACACATTGATCCTAGATCAAATCTCTCCATTTCTCTCTCCCGCTAGCACAAGCATTTGCTTCTACCCGTTACACTACACTTCTAAAGAAACCTCATTTACATTGAGGGGAATAGGTGAGAAGAGAATACAAATAGTCAAAAGAGATAAGGCTGGACACGCAGGTCCAATTAAATAAATTCCAAATTTATTACAACAATTTCTAAAATTGGCCCACCCATCTAATATCCATCCGATATACATTATTCATGCATCGCAACCATGTATTCACACAAGCATGCTATCAATCAATCTAATCAAATTAATTAATCTAATAATTAATGATCATCTAATGTTCAAACAACGATTTGATTTTGCTCGAGTCAAACTCGTTTTACGAATAAGTACTCAAAATACGAATTCTCGAATTAAATTAAACTACAACATTAAATCCAATTCAATTTGTATTTAATACTAATTCGCTATTTAATTCCAAATTAAATATTACACTTTACTAATAAACCTTTACGATTTAAATTCCAAATTTAATCGTTACGGGTCTCAAAGCCCGATTAACGTCCAATGTCAATTTAATTAAAGTCCAATGGGCTTTTAATTAATATCTTTAAGGCGTGGGCTTCGGCAACCAAAGGCCAATCAAGGAATTACCCCATAAGCCTAGAAATTAATTTAGGCCCATTAGGCCCAATTAAACTTTAAAGGTCCATTAGTCGCATTTGGGCTTTATGGAAGTGGTTTTGGGCCCAATTGGATCCAACCAATTTAGCCTAAACCCATCTTAGTACAACCAAGCCCAATAAGCCCAATAACAACATTCAAGCCCAATTTCCAAAATTAGCCCAACATAATTAAATTACAAAACCCAATTTCACAATTTAATTACATAAAGTGTATAACACAATTAATCACACAAATCAATATTTCCAAAATACCAAATTAGCCTAATTAATCATGTTTATCATCATTAAATCATGTCCAACACAATTTAACAAAAATCAAACCCAATACATGCTCAATAAGTCTCAGCAATATAGGGGATTTTATGTCCGATTCGAATTCAATCCAATTAAATCTAATTCGACATTAAATCATCATTCCCAATTAATTTCCAACACATCCAATGATCAAAAAATCAAAATTCCAAGACATTAGAGCATAGTTGACATTCGGCCAACACATCAAAAATTAGGGAAAAATGTTCCAAACACATTTTCATCAAATTGATCCAATCAATCATCAATTAAAACACATTTAAGAATACTAATTCATCCAATTTCATTAAATCATGCTCAAATTCATTTTACCCAATTTTAACCCTAATACATTTTCATGCTCAACCTTGCTCATAGATACCAATGTTGGAATATTCTAAGCATCCCAAGATCATTTCAAGCATTGAAAATAAGTGCGAATACAACGAGGAGTTGCGGAATACTCATATCGAGCGGTTGGGCGACGCGACAACGAACAAAAATTCCATTTTCTGCTCACAAGAAGTCACAGAAGTGGCAGTAAAACAGCCCACTATTTTCGGCTTCAATCTTCCTCCATCTAGCTCCAAGCTTTGTGATTTGATTCCAAGCTCATGGGTGGACTTCCCTATCATCTTCGTATATCTCATTGAGTGCTAGCTCTCTTGATTTTTGCCACAAAAATCAAACTTTTCCTTCTCTTCCATTCACGGCAAACTGGGCAGAAAACAGAAAGAAGAACAACCATTGTGGGCGTGTGAGAGTGGGAAAAGAAAGTGAAGAGAGAGTTGTATGGTTGTTGGCTTAAAAGTGTATCTAATCCACTTAATCAATTTCCAAAATTAATTTACCATTTTTTTGATTTCAAAAAGTCAAATGATTTATGCCAACCACTTCCATCATTCACATCAATCAATGAATAGTGACTGGTGTCAATCACTCAAAGTGAAAGACATCCATCACTTGATTGACGAATGATGTGACGCTAAATGTGACTAATGATTTGACGCTTGATTTGACTTGCGTGCCACACTCGAATTAGAAATGTGAATGCGCTCGCAAATAATCTCGGGCTCGGGTTCGCTAATTCCAAATTAACGAAGTTTCCGTTGCGTCGTAATTAAATCTAATTTAATTAAATAATCATGCCTAGCATAATTACTATTTACGTCGCTAACGAATTAATTCTAAATTAATTTGTTTACCCGAATTAAAATCTAATTTTAATTCCGCGTCGAAATCCAATTATTTGGGGCTGGAATGATCACGTGCTAGGCTTGGGGCTGGAATTGTGTCTGCCCCATACGAAGCACATGTCGGATGTCGGTAACTAGTCTCTATAATCGGATATACATGACCTTGTCATAATATCCCGATAGCTGCAGCATTTAAGAGAACCAGTCCCGTATCCTACATGACCATCATCTCCACTATGATTGGAGTGATACTTCCATCTTGACATCACACCTAACACACTACGATTCTCGATATACCCAGAAGAGGCGTACACAGAAACCGGTTAAAGCCCTGGACGATCAAAACCAAAGTATATTGATTGTCGCAAGTATTAGCGGTGCAAGTATCAGGTTAAGACCAAATACACCTACCTTGATTTCAGACTTCCATAGACACATGGTCATACTACCAATGGAATTCCGATGGGTTCTATCCAGAGCGAAACTGTTTCCCGTACCATCGGTAAAACACAATCTCCTATTACACTTGTATGAGTATCATATACCCAAATATATGAGAACTAAGCCGTTGTGCCCTCACAACGCGCACAATTGTAATACTAGTCTTTTACGTATTGATCGATGTCCAATCTCGATAATACTCTGACTAGGGATATTTAATGATTTATCCTTCGTGGACTGATACTGTCTCATATCATTCTCAATCCAGGAACAAATCATAAGGACCTCCTATCATTTATACATCTTGGTGATCTAATCACAAATGATAAGAGAGTAGTCTCCTTTGTCACATAGTTAATTTGTACAACAACACCATGATCTGTAAAAATAGTGACGCTATGGGTCATAATTGTCCAACACTTTTTAAGGGTGTACATCACAGATAACAATGTATATCCTTAACGTAGTTCCATCTAAGTCTATTACTTAGACACTTTTAGAGTTTTGGATAAGTTGCAAAGCTAGTTGTCAACATTTTCGCATATGGATGTGTCCAGCGTATATGCTGTAGAACAAGACTACAAAGTTGGAGCCGCGTTTAAGGTGTGCCTATTTATAGGCTATCCTAAAGAGACTACAGGTGAATTCTTTTATAGTCTAAAATGAAATCAAAGAGTTTGTATTTATTGAGCACGATTATATGAGAGAATTCAAGTCTCGCAGTAAAGTGGTACTCGAGGAGTTTCTTTCTAGTTAAACCAATGCATCATCAATAATATTTGTTGACAATTACAATAACATAACACCTTTGACATCTGAGCGTCAGATGCAGTAATATCAGGAGAGTCTACCACCTAGACGTAGTGGGATGGTTGTACGATAACCTGATTGCTATCTAGGATTCGGAGAGGCAAAAGTTATCACCTATAGTAATGTTGTAGATGATCTATTGAGCTATCGTAGTGCAATGGATGATCATGATAAAAAGGAATGGCTCAAAGTCATGAATCTCGAGATGAAGTCTGTGTATTCTAACTCAGTCTGGGATCTCGTAGGTCAACTTGATGGGGTAAAACCTATAGGTTGCAAGTGGATCCACAAGAAGAAGAGATGAGTAAATGGGAAGGTACAGACCTTCAAAATTAGGTTAGTGGCCAAAGGGTTATACCTAGTAAGAGGAAGTCGGCTATGAGGGGATTTTCTCGCCAATAGCCATGCTTAAATCTATTCGTACTATTCTATCCATTGCCACATATTGTGAATATGAGAAATGACCGATGAGTGTCAAGATAACATTCTCGAATGCTAGTCTTGATGAGAACATCTGTACGGTGCAACCAGAGAGATTAATTGTCTAAGGTCAAGAGAAAAAGGTTTGCAAGCAGTAAAAGTTTATTTATGGATTGAAGCAAGCATCTTGATCTTAGAAAATAATATTTGATGCGATGATAAAGTCTTATGATTTTGAGCAGAACGCCAATGAGCCTTGTATATACAAGTGTATCATTTGCGGTAAGGTTGTTTGTCTCGTATTATACATTGATGATATTCTAATCATTGAGAATAATGTAAAAGTATTACCAGAAGTAAAATCTTGACTAGCTAACCAGTTCCAAATAAAATATTTGGGAAAAGCGAGTTGTATACTTGGGATCTTGATTATTCAAAATCATAAGAGACACTTACTTATCTTTCTCTATAATCTACAAGATTGATGTATGATTTTGGGTGCTGAATTCCCGGAAAGTTATTTTACCTCTTCGACATGGAATTCACTTGTTGAAGGAACAATTTCCTAAGACACCTCAAGCAGTTGGGGAGATGAGACATATCTCATTTGCCTCTACTGTTGGAAGTCTCATGTATGCTATGTTTTTCTATTACGAGACCAAACATCTGTGATGCAGTGGGAGTAGTCAGTAGTTTTCAGTCTAACCAAGGATTAAATCAGTAGGTAACTGTAAAGCATATACTCAAGTATCTTAAGAGAACGAGAGACTATATGCTTGTATATTCTGGAGAGGATATGATCCTTAGAGGACATACAAATTCAGATTTGCAGAAGGATGTAGATTATGAGAAATCAACATTCGAATAACTATTCACCCTAGTTGGTGGAGCCATAGTATGGAGGAGTATAATGAATGCCCTTGGATACTAAATGTACTTTCAGACTTAGTGTATAAGTGTTCTATACAAGAGGATTTAAGTCTGAAATTAGTAATCCTAAATAGTCCGTAGAGAGTAAACAAAGATGGACACTATGTTTGTGGTTTATCTATAGCTGCGGTCCCTTCCATATTGTATGATGATTTTGATTCGGGTTTGTTCATGTGGTGACATAAGAAAGGCGACACCTTATATGATGCTATCATATAGGACCGGACCAAGAAAGAAATGAATTTCTTTTAATATCCGTTAAACAAAGAAATTCATATCAGTCTAATAGATGATCATATATGGGTTGATCGGAATCCTGAGTGTACTACAAACTCCTGCATGGCAGACCATGTCCTTTGATTTACAAATGTGAGGTTGGTGAAGAAATCCCGACCAATAGCTACGTATTTTGGGGACATGGTTTGTTGTGTGGTTGTGGACAGTTTACACAGACATGGAATCCACTCTTTCTTGGGAGAAGTAGATGATTATATTCCTTAAAGTTTGATTCAGTACTTGAACGATTAGAGCGCTCAAGTCTTTCTGTTACGAATAGAAAGATTATTAATCCTAATAGTTATGAATAAATCATTCATTAGAAAATCAATAGTACTTATGACACAAAATAATTAGAGGAGTATAAAATACATTATGACCCGGCTCTAATTATGAGATACTTATGAAGGGTCAATCTGTACGTAGTGATTATATCGGTGGACGCCGATGAGTTTCAGTATAAAATATATCTGCAGTAACGATAATGCAGCTTTACTTTTTTAGTGGAATAACCTTAAGTTAATAATTCAGAATATTTTTTAAAGAGTTTTAATTAATATTTTGAGATTATTGGAGCTCGGAACAGTATGTTCATTTGGTCCCCGTACCAGCTCGATTTACTGTAGCAAATTTAATATAATTGGAAAGTCTAATTATAAACTCACATCCATTATAATTATTAATATGATTATAATTAGTCACACTTGAAACTTTATATTAAATTTTAATATAAAGTTTTCCCAATATAAATGGTTATGAGATAATCATTTAATGATTATGAGATAACCGTTTTTTTTTTTAAAGTATGTAAATATTAAATTATAAAAGATAATTTAATACATATATATATATATATATATATATATATATTATATATATATATAATATATATATATATATATATATATATAATTTAGGAAATAAATTAGTTTAAAATTTGAATTTAAACTTATTATTTCAAATATAGTAGTTACATCTTTTATTAAGTAATACCTTAAATGTCATTATTAAGACATTTATCATGAGAATCAATTTGTTTTTACTAATTGGGAGTGGTCGAATTTGCAAGGGTTGGTAAATGGAGAGTTTTGTAATTTTATTACAAATTTAATAACTCTAAACCCTTGCTAAAAAAAGAAAAAAGATGTTTTTCTTTTTAGATAATTATTTTTAGAAAACCCTAATCACCTTCTCATTCTTCCTCTCTCAAGGGTTGAAAGAAAGAAAAAGAAAATATTTATGTGACAATTTTTCTTTAAAGAGTTTAGAGATCAAGATTATGAGTTTAGTCCACACTAACTTTTGTTGGTGATAAAAATAGTATGAAAGATCATGTGGTAGACCCGATCCATCACATATATCTCACGGCTACTAGGGCATATTTTGTTTTGTGGTTTTCGGCATTTATTAAACTTGATCGATGGTGCCGTATTTTGATGGCATACGAATCAAAGCAATTGCATGACCATCATGATTGGCCATTTTGGCACAACACTGATGTAGTTTTTGAAATAATTTACACCATCAACAAAGAGAGCAAGCTGCACGCATGACCACATGACCAAAGAAAGTAATTCATGTAATGGAACTAATAGACGATGGATGCGTATGGGCTCATGAAAGGTAAATTAAATTGGCGTGAATGGTTGATAGAAGCCGAAGGGACACAGTGCGTCCCTAGCATGCATTTGAAAGAAGTAAGTTGCGCATGCAAAATGGCTGGTCAGATTTTGCTTTTGGGGGGGAGGATTCAAATTTTTTTCAAGGTCGATATCGGAGACCTAGGCTTTTCCGTTGCGCGAGGACTCGTTCCTGTGAATTGTTCGCGAGATCGATTCCCACAATTGGCATCGAGAACGAGGTTGAAAAGTATTCCAACTCTTCTCTTTTAGAGAAAATAGACATGTCAAACATCTTCAAAACTTGACGCTCAGACTGGCCAGTAACGCTCATTAGTGACATGCATTGACAGAAATACACTTTCTGGTCCCCGTTTCCTTTGAACTTGGTTATATCATGCATTTTGAACTCAACATGGAGTTGTTGTTTAAAGGCCATGGCATTGTAGTCCAAGAGGTCTTCGTGCTTGCCTTTCATTTTCTAGGCTACCGTCTGTGGACGCTGGATTTCGCCCGAGGTCCACAATCGAGAATTTATAGTTGGGGGCGCTAGCGATCCTGCAAAACAAAGGTAGAGTGAGCGGGAGTAGACTACCCACCGGTGTGGTGGGCGCCGGGGGCACTCCGACGCTCAAGTCAGTAGTGAAGACGAGCTGTAAATAATAGAAGAGCAAGGCTTGACGTACCTTGACTTCTGTTGACTACCGTGAGGGCAGTGGGTCGGAGGTTCTGAGAGCTCTGGAGAGAATATGACTAAGCTGAAAGTTGTTAGAAGTTGAATATGATCGAGCTATGGATCGTCCCCTCCTTCTCGTAGACTTTCTTCTCTTCTATACACACTCTCGGGAAACGTGTGTATTTATTACCTTTAATTACTCGTTCGTTGGATGTTGGAAACTGTCGAGTTATGTGAGATATTTATGAGTCTGGACGTTTCTTGATTTGGTATCTATTGCGTCCGTTGGCCCTCTTGATGACAATGAGCTTGGGCCAGTGAGGCTTCTTGGTCTGATATTGGTCGGTCTCGAGGTAAAATGTCGATTTTACCCTTGGGCCCAAATTTGGCCCGTACAGTTTGTCCCCTACTCTCTAAGTCAATGAGTCATTGATTTGGAGAGTACTTGACGCGTGTGTCGCTTGAGGCCATAATATGTAGGTGTACTCGAGCGTTGATGCTGCCAAACGAATATCAAGTTATGAGCTTGACTCTTCAAGAGCCATTGGGGAAATATCCAGTCGACCGAACCAGATGATGGTCGGGATAATGAACTTGACTCTACAAGAGCCATTGGGGAAGTACCTAATCGATTGAACCAGATGAAGGTCAGGATATAAGTCGTACGACATGTGTATGTCTACAACTTGACTCGATATGAATCCGTGGGGGATGTCCCCGGTCGACTGAACCAGATGAGGTTTCAGGAGTTATTTCATTCGACAAGTCTATGAACAGAAGGAAGTCCATGTCTTCATTTGACTCGACAAGAGTCATCTGGGAATGTCCCCGGTCGACTGAACCAGATGAGGTTCAGGATATAAGTCATACGACATGTGTATGTCTACAACTTGACTCTACATGAGTCCATGGGGGATGTCCCCGGTCGACTGAACCATATGAGGGTTCAGAAGTTTATTTGACTCGACACGAGTCCATGGGGGATGCCCCCGGTCGACTGAACCAGATGAGGTTCAGGGTGTAAGTCATACGACATGTGTATGTCTATAACTTGACTCAACATGAGTCCATGGGGGATGTCCCCGGTCGACTGAACCATATGAGGGTTCAGGATTGACATGAGTCCGTTGGGGATGTCCCCGGTCCACTGAACCATATGAGGGTTCATGAGTTTATTTGACTCGACATGAGTCTGTGGGGGATGTCCCCGGTCGACTGAACCATATGAGGGTTCAGGAGTTTATTTGACTCGACACGAGTAAATGGGGGATGCCCCCGGTCGACTGAACCAGATGAGGTTCAGGGTGTAAGTCATACGACATGTGTATGTCTATAACTTGACTCTACATGAGTCCATGGGGGATGTCCCCGGTCGACTGAACCATATGAGGGTTCAGGATTGACATGAGTCCGTGGGGGATGTCCCCGGTCGACTGAACCATATGAGGGTTCAGGAGTTTATTTGACTCGACATGAGTCCGTGGGGGATGTCCCCGGTCGACTGAACCATATGAGGGTTCGGGAGTTTATATGACTCGACACGAGTCCATGGGGGATGCCCCCGGTCGACTGAACCAGATGAAGTTCAGGGTGTAAGTCATACGACATGTGTATGTCTATAACTTGACTCTACATGAGTCCATGGGGGATGTCCCCGGTCGACTGAACCATATGAAGGTTCAGGATTGACATGAGTCCGTGGGGGATGTCCCCGGTCGACTGAACCATATGAGGGTTCAGGAGTTTATTTGACTCGACATGAGTCCGTGGGGGATGTCCCCGGTCGACTGAACCATATGAGGGTTCGGGAGTTTATTTGACTCGACACGAGTCCATGGGGGATGCCCCCGGTCGACTGAACCAGATGAGGTTCATGGTGTAAGTCATACGACATGTGTATGTCTACAACTTTACTCTACATGAGTCCATGGGGGATGTCCCCGGTCGACTGAACCATATGAGGGTTCAGGATTGACATGAGTCCGTGGGGGATGTCCCCGGTCGACTGAACCATATGAGGGTTCAGGAGTTTATTTGACTCGACATGAGTCCGTGGGGGATGTCCCCGGTCGACTGAACCATATGAGGGTTCAGGAGTTTATTTGTGACTCGACACGAGTCCATGGGGGATGCCCCCGATCGACTGAACCAGATGAGGTTCAGGGTGTAAGTCATACGACATGTGTATGTCTACAACTTGACTCTACATGAGTCCATGGGGGATGTCCCCGGTCGACTGAACCATATGAGGGTTCAGGATTGACATGAGTCCGTGGGGGATGTCCCCGGTCGACTGAACCATATGAGGGTTCAGGAGTTTATTTGACTCGACATGAGTCCGTGGGGGATGTCCCCGGTCGACTGAACCATATGAGGGTTCAGGAGTTTATTTGACTCGACACGAGTCCATGGGGGATGTCTCCGGTCGACTGAACCAGATGAAGGTCGGATAATCCCCATACTACGGGTCGAAGACCATGAGAGTCTTCAATGTCTTTTGGACCAAATGAAGGTCTATGAAAGTCTTCACTCTACAGACCTGACGAAGGTCCAAGACTTTTTCCTTATCATACTACTAAACCTGATGAAGGTCATCACACATTCTATTGATGAGGGTCCATGTGACTACTGTCGTGTGGACCTGTCGAATGGACTTGATAAAAGTCCAAGAAAGTCATTATTTCTCACCCTACTAGACCTGAAGAAGGTCAATGAGGGTTCTCATTCCTCATTCTTCGAGACCTGACAAAGGTCAATGAGGGTATAATTCCTCATTCTACAAGACTTGTAGTCTGAGACCATGTCGTCTGAAGACCATGAGTCTACGGTCGAATGAACCTTATGAAGGTCCATGAGGGTTCTCATTCCTCATTCTACAAGACCTGACAAAGGTCTATGAGGATATAATTCCTCATTCTACAGGACTTGACAAAGGTCTATGAGGATATAATTCCTCATACTACAGGACTTGTAGTCTGAGACCATGTCGTCTGAAGACCATGAGACTACGGTCGAATGAACCTGATGAAGGTCCATGAGGGTTCTCATTCCTCATTCTACAAGACCTGACAAAGCCATTGGGGGTCCTCATTCCTCATTCTACAAGACCTGATAAAGGTTAGTGAGGGTTTTCATTCCTCATTCTACAAGACCATATATGCAGTGTCGAATGAGATCTTTAACGAGTGCCAAGCTTCACATGGTAGTGTCGACTGAGATCCTTAACAAGTGTCAATCTTCATATGTGTAGTGTCGAATGAGATCCTTAACAAGTGCTAAGCTTCATACGTGAAGTGTCGAATGAGACATCTTCCTCATGCTGAGTCTCCATACATGTAGTGTCGAGTGGGATATCATTGCCAAGTCTGGTAATGTCGACTGGGATATTATCACCCCATACATGTAGTGTCGAGTGGGATATCATAATACCAATTCTCCATACATGTAGTGTCGAGTGGGATATCATTGCCAAGTCTGGTAATGTCGACTGGGATATTATCACCCCATACATGTAGTGCCGAGTGGGATATCCTAATACCAATTCTCCATACATGTAGTGTCGAGTGGGATACTCGACAAGTGTCAAGTCACATATTATATTGTCGACTGAGACACCAATAACAATTACCAAGCTATATGTTGTAATGTCGACTGGGACAGCCATAACAAGTCCCAAACTATAAATTGTAATGTCAACTATAAAAAGTGCAAGCCATACCTGGTAATGTCGACTAGGATATTATCACCCCATACATGTAGTGTCGAGTGGGGTAGCATCATCATGATGTGTATCCGTGTAATGTTGATTGGAACCTTAGGCAACTCAGCCTACTTATTTATCATGTCGTATGAAACTTCAGCCAATAACTGATCTTTCCTTCATGTCGTGTCGACTGGAACCTTAGCCCCTAACTAAGACATGTTCCTTGTTGTGTCGAGTGGTGTTTCAGCCCCTAGCTAGGAGTTCTTCCTTGTCGTGTGGAGTGGAACCTCAGCTTCCAGCCAAGACTTCTTCCTTGTCGTGTCGAGTGGACTCTCTATCAGATACTAAGCCTTCTTCCATCTGGTAATGTCGACTGGGATGTCTTCTGCCAAGTCTTCATTTGTGTATTGTCGTATGGGATATCATCACTCCAATTCCTAATACATGTAGTGTCGAGTGGGAGTTTTATGAAGGATAATTTTTTTTTTAAAGTAACCAATGAATACTTATTTGAGAAGCTATGATGTCCCCAAGGCGACAATGGGTGGCCATCTAGCCCCATTTTTTATAGACTAATTACATCAAGTATCACTTTATTGAAATACATTGCTAGCACATCAGTTGTAGGGTCGCTTGGGCGGATTTGAGGTTCTCTCATTGTGATGGCTGGTGGAATTCTTTCTTTTCTTGTTTCTCTTATCCTCCTCTCATCTAATCTCAAATTGTGCCTGGGCCATGGCATGATCCATAGTGTAGCATCGATATTTAGTGAGCTTTTTGTAGAGTCCATTTTCTGAAAGTAATCCATTTCTGAATGCTTCCACTGTAGTAGGCTGATAGAGATCAGGGATTGTTATCCTCTCTCTATTGAAGCGAGCCACGTAGCTTCGCAAGGACTCCCCTCTCTGTTGTTGGATTGCATTAAGGTCATTGGTGGTCTTTTCAAGCTTGAAAGAACTTGCAAAATGCTCCACAAATTTATTAGCTAGTTCATGATATGACCCAATAGTCCTGAAAGGTAGATTGAGGAACCAATTGAGGGCTGGCCTGCCAATGTTTCTCCGAATCCTCTACACATTCCAGCTTCCCATTGATGAGGAGCCAGATCAGTCGACATCATCTTGTATTTGTAATGGATCATATGATCATTCGGGTCTGTGGATCCATCATACAGCTTCATATCTGGAGAACTGAACTTCCTTGGTAGTTCAGTGGAAGTGATGGTGTCCAAAAATGGGGTATCTGAGATCGTGCCGGCTCGGCTTCTTCTCACTAGTAGTCTGACACCAGGTAGGTTAGAGAGAATTGCATCTTTGAACTCCTGCATTTCCTTGCGTATAGTGGAGGTAACTTGCCGTGCTTGGTCGATTGAGGAGACATGTTGACTTTTTTCTCGATTTGGTGGATGGTTGTCTGATGGCGGATTGTCACTTGTCACATTGTTGAATGCCCATAAGAGATTGGCGGGGATTGTAGGATTGCCGGGAAGGTCTGTAGTATCAGGTTGTCGGGAGGTTGAAGAGATTTGCTCCAGTTGCTTCCGGAGGGTTATATTGGAGATTCGCATGGCTGAATTTTCCTCCTCTAAGACTCGTAATCGTTCTTGTAGAGTGGCCAATTGAGAGGCCATATGGTCAAATGTTTGATCGCTGCTAGAAGCCATGTGTAGCTGTGTTGAAGGGATCATAGACTGAGAGATCTTCGTCTGCTATGAATCGAAAAGTCCCCACAGACGGCGCCAAATTGTGGACGCTGGATTTCGCCCGAGGTCCACAATCGAGAATTTGTAGTTGGGGGCGCTAGTGATCCTGCAAAACAAAGGTAGAGTGAGCGGGAGTAGACTACCCACCGGTGTGGTGGGCGCTGGGGGCACTCCGACGCTCAAGTCAGTAGTGAAGACGAGCTGTAAATAATAGAAGAGCAAGGCTTGACGTACCTTGACTTCTGTTGACTACCGTGAGGGCAGTGGGTCGGAGGTTCTGAGAGCTCTGGAGAGAATATGACTAAGCTGAAAGTTGTTAGAAGTTGAAGTTGAATTGATCGAGCTATGGATCGTCCCCTCCTTCTCGTAGACTTTCTTCTCTTATATACACACTCTCGGGAAACGTGTGTATTTATTACCTTTAATTACTCGTTCGTTGGATGTTGGAAACTGTCGAGTTATGTGAGATATTTATGAGTCTGGACGTTTCTTGATTTGGTATCTATTGCGTCCGTTGGCCCTCTTGATGACAATGAGCTTGGGCCAGTGAGGCTTCTTGGTCTGATATTGGTCGGTCTCGAGGTAAAATGTTGATTTTACCCTTGGGCCCAAATTTGGCCCCTACAACACCGTCTCTATTTGTTCCCTAAGTTTCCAGAGTTCGGCCTCAGTCTGAGATTCGGCCATTCTTCCTGGAGCATATTCGACCGTGTCATCGTCATCTAGAACAAGAGTTTATTCAGCCATCTATTTTGCAGTCCCTACATGCCTCTTCTCACTAGTTTCAGCTCTTGTTGTCTTAGGTGCGGTCAGGTTGGCTATAGCATTGTCAGGTTCTACAGCTATTCTACATTTTATTCACGGTGTTTTCGAATTGGTCTACTCAGGAACTATTGCTGTTGGCCATTTCAGAGTCTGTTAGCTGTCACTTGACTAATCTACCCTGCTCTATAACCTAATAGATCGCTATGATGGCTGCATCACAAAGTGTTAGTATGATGCATGTAAGCATGCAATGCATGAGATGTATGAGATGTATGGTGTGTTCATACATCAGCATATACCCTTCCAACGTTATTCCTCCCACACACGTGGTAAGTCTCATATCTGTCCTAGGTTTGGCAAAGCTTATGCACCAACAAGAGGTAAAGAAACTCGTATCTCTTATGCTAAAGGTAAACCTTGGCTATTTTGGTTCCATTCCATCACTAAAAGAAAAGGCCGCCCATTTACGAAAATGACTAAGCCTAAAATGGGGATTGTGCTGGGCGTCGCGACGCCTCCACAGTTTCATCCCATACACTTTCCAGCAGGTTTGGCGCCGCGACGCCCCGAAGAGTCCCAGAAACTTATTTTGGCCGTGTTTTACGCATATATAGACTCTATGACTTCTCTATATAAACCTAACTTCGTCCTAAACCCTAACATAGAGAGAAACATGGAGAAACAGAGGGAGAACACATAAAAGAGCCACAAACACAATTTCGAGAGAGAAGAACGAAGAACTTCAAGCTGACATGATGTCTCTCCGATTTATCAAGGTTATATCTCTATTCTACATGGAAAACTAATCTCCTAGGCAAAGCTAAGGATGAACTTTTGTATTTAAGTTTTATGTTAATGTTGTTGATTCTTAAGAACTTTTTAAGGTTTAATACAATTGATGGTTGTTATTTTTTATTATCTTTAGATTTATAATCCAGAGATTGTGTTTTACCACTTGCATATAGGAATAGTTATGCTTCTTCTATGTGTGATTGGGGAACCCAATTGTGACTGGTAAAGTTGTTTTATGAGTTGGTCTTCAGTTGCAGTATTGCCTGTGGGTATATTATCGACATTAGATAGGTCATATTGATAACTTTGTGTGTTATTAACATAGATAAGGTAATTCATCGATTACCTTAGAATTTTATGTGTTTGAATTGAATATTTTTCGGTTTTTAGTTTGGGATGTGAAACCTTCAATTGAGTAATAACAGGATTTAATAACTAAATATAGGAATTGGATACAATAGGGATTTCTGATGCTTTACTGCCTTTCTCTATTGATAACCTTTAAGTTTTTCTCGTAGTTTTTATTTCATATTACTAATTCAATCATTATCTTTTCATTAAGTTATTGTTAACGTTTTTGTCAAGTAAATTAGTTCCTTGTAATCATCTCTCTGAGGAATCGACACCCCAACTATACTGCGATAGCCGTAGTACTTTTTGGGCGTATTCAAATTTTGGCGCCGTTGCCGGGGAGACGGTTTACAAGCAAAAAGAGCAGGTTTGCATAGTTAACAACAAAGCGATAACTTCGTTCCACCTTATTTTGTTTTATTATTTTTATTCTCTATTTTATTTATTTAATTTCAGTTTTAGTTTTAGTTTAGATTTTGATTTTTAATTTATTCATTTTTATTTTTGTTTCTCGTTTTATTTGTGCTTAAGTGCATGAGTAGACTTAGGGATCAATTGGGTAGATTTGTTAGAGTTAACGAGGAAGATTCAGACTCAGAAACTGTATTCGAAAACCTTTTTGCCCCACCATCTACATCTAGCACACATACCATGAGTGATTACGAGAGACCACCCATTAGGTCTCTTGAGGAGAACCTCCACCCCACTCGCACAGCTACACCATCATGCATAATGTTTCCTCCTAATGCACCATATATAGATTTTAAATCTGGAATGATACAGTATCTCCCAACCGTTCATGGTTTGGAGAACGAGAACCCCTATGTGCACATTAGAGAGTTTGAAAAGGTTGTAGTGACTTTCCATGACCAGTTTGGGACTACAGACATAATTAGACTTAAGTTCTTCCCCTTTGCCCTTAAGGATAGAGCTAAGAGCGGGTTGTATTCTTTACGACCTCGGTCAATAGGATCATGGGGTGAGATGACACATGCATTCTTTAATAAATATTTCTCACACCATAAGACAAATGCCTTGAAGAGACAGATCTCTACCTTCTCCTAGAGAGACAATGAAACTCTTTATCAGACTGAGGAGAGGTTTAAGTATATGTTAGCTAGTTGTCCTCACCATGGATATGAGAGTTGGCGCTTAATGAGCTACTTTTATGACGGTCTAACCCCTAGAGAACGCCAATTTATTGAGACAATATGCAATGGTAAGTTCATCCGAAACGACCCTGATGAGGCATTAGATTACTTAAATAACCCAACTGAGAAATCTCACACATAGACTGGACTTAATGCCATGGATAACACTGATAGGACACACCCCACTTCTTCTAGCAGAGGCATACACCACTTTAGGGAAGATGATTGTCTTAGAACACAGGTTGAGCTATTAACTAGAGAAATAGGAGCCTTAAAAGCCAAAGATAGCAAGACTATGCATGCGGTAGTCCAGTTAAAACCTCAAGGGGTATGTTTTGTGTGTAAGGGGACTGACCATCTAGACCAAGAATGTCCTGTATATAGTGAGATGAGGGGAATATATGAGGAACAATGCAAGACCTTATGGATTTATAAGAAGTCTTATACACCATATTCAGATACCTATAATCCTAGTTGGCGGAACCATCCCAGTCTTAGTTGGAAATATGAGTCTTATCAGCCTACCCGGACATCACAACCCAAAGGTTACAGTGCTCCCCAGTATCACACACATGTCGTCCCTAGGAATTCTTTAGAGGACATTGTGCATGCATTTATAGAGGCCCAGAGTAAAACCAATCAAAGGTTTGAGTCATTGATAGCTCATGTAGTTGAAGACAATAAGGAGATTAAGAGTCAAGTCTTTAAGTTGACTAACGTCATGAGCGTGCAAGAACAAGGAAAGTTTCCATCTCAGGCCCAACCAAATCCTCAAGGGCAACACATGGCACAGGGTGATCATGAGGTAGCCAATATAAAAGGTGTTAATGTCATATTCACTAGGAGTGGTAAGGAGGTAGGATTGCATGACACCCCCAACATTATAGGTAACCCCAGAGATAATAGTGAAAATACCCCTCAAGAAGAACATTTTCCATATTTCACAGTTACAATGCCTTTCCCTCAAACTCTTAGGCCTACTACAAGAGCTGCAGACCCAAATGGTGAGATCCTAGAACATTTAAAACATGTAAAAATTAACCTTCCTCTGTTACATTTGATCAAACAAGTCCCCACATATGCGAAGGTCTTGAAGGATCTGTGCACCATGAAAAGAAAGCATCATGTGAAGAAGACTGCATTCTTGACTGAGCAAGCTAGTACAGTAATTGAGCATAGGACTCCACCAAAATATAAAGATCCAGACTGCCCCACTATCACTTGCACATTGGCACATATGAGCTTGGTCAAGCTTTACTAGATTTAGATGCTAGTGTTAATCTTATGCCATATTCGATTTATCTGCAGCTCGGACTTGGAGAGATAAAACCAACTTTTGTGGTTTTACAGTTAGCTGACCACTCTCTCAGAAAATTGCGGGGAGTAGTTGATGATGTTTTACTTCAAATCTATAAATTCTATTATCCTGTTGATTTTCGAATTTTAGATATGCAGTCTATGGTTGACACTGAGTTAAAAATTCCTCTCATCTTAGGTAGACCTTTTCTTGTTACATCTAATGCACTTATCAATTGTAGGAACGATCTCATGAAGATATCATTTGGGAATATGAAACTGGAGGTGAACATTTTTCATGTTGAGAAACAACCACTGGATGATGATGAGTGCCACTACACATACCTGCTAGACAGTCCGACCAGAAACAACTTCCTTACAACATAATCAAACCTCTCGAACTGAGCCTGATCCCAAAGGTTCGTAAAAGGTTGCGTTAACACCTACATAAATACTCATGTAGATAATAAACATGCAATTAGCACATAATATAATAAAACTATAGTAAATAAAATAAATATAAATAAATAGATAAAGAAAATAAATACAGATGCAAGGGTTGCCTCCCCGTTAGTGCTAAGTTTAACGTCTTCAGCCAGACGCAATCACCCAATTTGTCATGGCAGCTTCCATGTAGCGGACCAGGTAATCTCATGTTCCTTTCTTTTTGGTAGAAATTGGTGATTAAGACATGGGAAAGAATTTTTGTCCAGCTGCAACATTTTATCCATTGATTCCCCAAGATCTACTGACCGTAAGAAAATTTGAGGTTGCACATATGACCAAATTGGTTCAACCTTTTTTTTAACTTCTTATGTATCATCTTTAATTGAGCACTAACTCTCATTTTCCTCCTTTTATGGTCCTTTGGGATCAGGTTTAGTTCGGGAGGGTTTGATTCATGTGTAATGAAGCTGTTTCTGGTCGGATTGTGTCTAGCAGGTATGTGTAGTGGCACTCATCATCATCCCATGGTTGTTTCTCAACATGAAAAATGTTCACCTCCAGTGTCATATTCCCAAATGATATCTTCATGAGACTGTTCCTGCAATTGATAAGTGCATTAGCTGTAGCAAGAAAAGGTGTACCTAAGATGAAATGAATTTTTGATTCAGCGTCAACCACAAACTGCATATCTAAAATTAGAAAATCAACAAGGTAGTAGAAAATGCAAGTTTTAAGTATGAGGGTGTATGCATGCGCATGATAATACATATTATTCTTTATTAAAAAAAATTATTTTGTTTGTTTTTAGTCCTTGATAGTAAAACATAAGTCCAATGATGATATTGTTTGCTTTTGGATGAAAGTTTAGAAACAATAAGTTCTTTAATGTACTCATATATGATATTTTGTGTAGTTAATCTAGGTTAGACTCGTAAGCACTTAATTATAGGTTTTTAGCAGTGAAAGCCTATGTAGTTGGCAAAATGACTAGTTGAAGAAATTTTATGTCGATGAATGAACGTTTGCTTAGAGGTCTATCCTGATTTGCTAGTGTTATGATGTATGGTATGGTTAAAAATAAAAGCATAAAGTTTAGAAAAAAAGAAAATAAATAGAGAAAAGAAGAAATTAAACCGCTTATAACCGATAAGCCTGAAGCTACCCATTGGCGAGTGTTAGGACCACCATGAGGGGAAATGCTACCTTAAAGGGTAGGTGTGTTGAAAAAATAAAATATTTTGAATAAATACAAGAGTTCATCCTTAGTTTTGCCTAGGAGATAAATTCTCCATGCAGAAGAGAGATATAGCCTTGATAGATCAAAGAGACGTCCTGTCGACTTGAAGTTCTTCATTCTTCTCTCTCAAAATTATGTTTGTGGCTCTTTGTTGTGTGTTCTCCCTCTGTTTCTCTCTGTTTCTAGGGTTTAGGACGAGCTTAGGTTTATATTGGGAAGTCCTAGAGTCCATATATGCGTGAAACATGTCCAAAATAAGTTTCTAGGACTCTTCTGGGGCGCCGCAACTTTGGAAAATGGGCGCCGCGGTGCCAAACCTGCTGGAAAGTGTATGGGATGAAACTGTGGAGGCTCCGCGACTCCAAGAAGTGGGCGCCGCAACTTTGGCAAATGGGCGCCGCGGTGCCAAACCTGCTGGAAAGTGTATGGGATGAAACTGTGGAGGCTCCGCGACTCCAAGAAGTGGGCGCCGGGGTGCCAGTTGGTTTTCTGGTGCTACGTGTTTTCTTCATTTCCGCTCTTCTCAGAATGAAAGCCAGTGTGAGTATCAGACTCATGTTTTAGCACTTTTGAATCTTAACTAAATATTTTAAAGCCCAATGAGGTTTGCATACAAGGTGCCTAAACACAAATATAAAGGAAAGCTTCTATAGGATAACACCTATAGGCTTTCATATAGGTTGTCTACATTTAGGTCCAAGTAAACACACTTTTTTATTCCTAATGACATGAATGGTTGTTAACCTTTAGGAAACCCTACCCAAGGGTTCGATCAACCAAATGAACGCACCTTTAGCTCAAGGGTATGTGCCAATAAGTGATGGTTACCATCGCATACCAATCCACCGCCTTGAGTGAAAGTGATTTCTTGATATGCTATGTAATCAAGGTTAAAAAGGGTATGCAAAAAATGAAGACATGGTTCTCCTCAATCTCGCCATAAATACCACAAGGCATTATTTCAGTGTTGATTCTCTATCTCCAGTGGAGTCACCACCTGTAGGAGTGAAGTGGAGTTTACCGCTATGCCTATGACGTCGGTGACTATTACACTGTTGGACTCGTAACCCGTAGAGAGTATGGATAGTCCAACGGGGGGACTAACAAGAGAATAATAGAGTCGCCATCCGATATGAGACACTAAAAATGATTTAAGGCTGCACTACACCCCTCGCAAGGTCCTTTCTTAAACCCGTTTGGGTTTGAAATGGTACCTTACTGATGGCAGTATAATATTTACGCTCAAATGAGGTATCCCCCTATCTTATAATACAGTCAAATGCAATGCAGTTTATAAAGCACATATCATAGCGAAAACGTGAAAAGCTGTAAATAAATAAATATAGACTATATGCGAAAATAAAATATTACAATAGTAATTAAACAAGCTAAAACATGTTAAAGCACATATTAGGTGGGCTTGACCTCGAAGAGGCATGGCCGACATGTCCTAAAATTGACCGAATATAGAATTCAATATTCATGTCAGGCCATACTTACTGGGAGTGTTGTCAAATATACTGCGTAGTACAGAAACACAGAGATATTCATATGCAATAACAAGTATAATAATCATGAATTATAGATACATTCATAACGAAATAGACATATCTCAGTGGTACTGGAGTTGTATCATGAGTGCGGACCACACTACCGTCCAATTGGAATTGGCTATGGAACTTATGTCAGGGTTTCATCCTATATACCACAAGATCATATGGTCAGACATCATTCATGTCCGGCCAAACATAGTACAAGTCTGGCCAGACTTGATTCAAAGTAGCTAAGGAAACAGTCTGGCTTCATAAATTCTTGGGAGATTAGAAGTTCCAGATATGTATAATCCACTCACATTTTATTGTGATAATAGTGGTGCAGTGATGAACTCTAAAGAACTAAGAAGCCATAAGATGGGAAATAATATAGAGAGAAAATATCATCTCATCATGGAGATAGTGCAGAGAATAGACATATCCTTCTCTAAAATTACATCCGCTGAGAACCTGACTGATATGTTTTCAAAGTCCTTGTCAGCTAAAGTATTTAAAGGTCACCTAGAGGGTCTAGAATTACGTTAAATATCCCATTTAATCTAGTACAAGTGGGAGATTGTTGGGATATATGCCCTAAAGCTTTATGTAATGTGTAAACGAAATAATTTGTTTAAAATAAAAGATGCATTGTTCATGTATCAATTGTTTTTAATTTAAATTGCATATTATAAATTATCCAATTTACCCTTGATTACTTATGTGCCTTCAAACTTAGTATATGAGTGTCTTACACAAGAGGATTTATGTCTGAAGTTAGTAATATGAAATTATCAATAGAGAACAAAAAAACGGGTACTTTGTTTGTGGTTTATCTATAGCTGTGGTCCATTCTATAAATGTATGGCGACCTTGATCTGGGATCGTCCATGTGGTGACAGTAGAATGAAGGCACCTTATATGATGTGATCATATAAGACTGGACCTAGATAGAAATGAATCTATTATAATATTCGTTAGATAAATAAATTCATTTCAATCTACTAAAGGGTCATATATGGATTGATATGAATCTTAAGTGTACTACGAACTTCTGTATGGTATACTATGTTCTTTGATTTACACATGTGAGGTTGGTGATAAGAGGAAAATATATCAATATTTATCACCCATTGACCTAATATTTTGTATGGTTTCTCGGGTTTGATGAACCTTTTAATGTGTTTTTATTTATTTTGCAGATAAATAAAGTTTTGGGACTCAATGGAATCAACTTGGTGCTAAAACGATGAAAAACAGACAAAATTGAGGAAAAATGGGAAATTTACTATTCATGTATCGCGACGCACACACTTCTCTGTGTCGCGACGCGTATCAATTATCCAGCTGCCGACACGCATCATCACTACGTCATCACGTGCGTCATCATCACATCATCATGACATCAGCACAATTATTGATCTGTCGACAGCCGCCATCTACTATAGCTTGCGTCGTGCCGTGCTTAATCTTCTACATCGCGACGCACCGAAAAACACGTGCCATGTGTCAACATCTCAGTAAGCCACGTACACGTGTCATCAATCCACGCGCGTCGCGACGCGTAAGCCCAAACCTTTCCTATAAATTGAAGCTTATTTCATTTTCCAAATCCATACTTTCCTTAGCTTTCTTAATAAGGAACTGAGGATTGTATCTTATTTATATATATATTAATAATAATGTATTTTTATTTTTAGTAATAGTAATAACAATTTGTTTATTTTATCTTTCTTTTATGTTTTGTAGTTAGGGGGAAGGATGAAACTTTTATTATGATAATTTAGATTAATCTCCCTTATTTTATAGTATATAAATTATCTTAAAACCTGACTTAATTGGATATCGCTTTTATGTTGATTGTATTTAATTAAATTAATTTTAACCTGACTTAATTGGATACTGCCTTTATGGTCGGTTGGAATTAATTATCACATGACTTAATCATGATACCGTCTATATGGTCGGTTGGTAATATATTGCAAATTTATATATTACAATAAGGGAGATTTCTAGATTTGAAATAGTAAAGGTGGATTCCATAATCCCAGCATTTTATTTTTAATCTAGGGAAGTGATGAAGCACAATATTCACGAGTTCAATAATTGATTTAATTATATGGTAATACATTAGGCTTGTTTATTGAATCTTAATCTTAATGCTTCTTGTTGCCTGATCACCAATAAGATTGATGTGGTAAACTTAAAATGAACATGGAAAAGGGATTTTAGGTTTCAGCCTTAGATTCAATAGCTCACGATCTCACATTTTAGAGATTTCCTTCCTAGGTAGGAATATACCTGTTGGGCGTGGGTAGCCATAATTGGAACTTGACCTTAATGAATTCGGGTAACTTAGTTAACATAGGAATATAGTTAATTGGGTTACTGTGGGTGTTTGAATTCGACCATCGGAAGAGGCTTATGCATATCTTCGTGTTCCAGGTTAATAACTAATATATTACACATGTATAAAAGAATCAATTCATCATTAGAATAATATTGGGCGGATTCATAACCC
The DNA here is from genome assembly GCA_019454045.1 of Zanthoxylum bungeanum. Lineage (NCBI taxonomy): Eukaryota > Viridiplantae > Streptophyta > Magnoliopsida > Sapindales > Rutaceae > Zanthoxylum > Zanthoxylum bungeanum. The sequence continues at coordinate 28,976 of SKCR01009231.1, forward strand.
TACATGCTTTCTTTATTATTAATTTCTTTTATTTTTTATTTTGTATTTTTTTTATTTATTTTAATCAAATCAGACTTCAACCAACGAACAATCCCTTCCAACCTCAATTAGATACATGTAAATAAATAGCGTCAAAATTAATAAGAACAGTAGAAATTAAGTCATCGTGGGATCGATATTTTTATACTACTTGAGCGATACGTGCGCTTACGTAACGTGTGTGATTTCACCGATCAAGTTTTTGGTGCCGTTTTCAGGGACTTATTTTTCTTACGTTATGAATTTTAAAGCTACATACTTTACTTATATCTAATTTTATTTATTTTTAATTTTTATTTGTTTATATTTTCAGGTGGTTGAAATGGATCATTATTAGGCGATGACAGCATTACGAGCGTTAAGAGGTGAAGATACACCACATATCAATGAGTAGCAGTCCGATTTTCTGAGGCCAGTTGTCCATCCCAACAACTATCCATGGATGTCAGAGCCAATCAACACAACATTTGCTTAATCATTTCAGAGATGTGAGATATGTGATGGTAACTATTCTAGCGATCATTGCACGTACAACTACAATTGAGGGTGGCAGAACTATCAGAGACCTTCATATAAAGAACCATCATATTTCACTGAACCACATTTTCCTTCTTATCCCCCATCAACCTACGATCTTCGAGAACAAGAACCATCAGTGGAAAGACAGTTGATGAACATGCTCAAGAAATGGGAAGCTAAACTTGATGTAATATTTCTGAGTCAAATAGAAACCTTACAGAGGCTGACAAATCAATTTAGACAATTAATAGAAAACAAGAGCTACCTACCTCACGGAGTAATTTTAGATGACACTGATGAAGCCTTCGAGTACCAAGAGTTTCATGATGACACCTTACCAGGTGAGGAGGCTGAGGTAAAGGTATCAGTTCAGAAGCTTGAACAAGCAGAATCTCAATTTGATCTGGATAATTGTCTGGTGGCTGATTGCATTTATGAAGAGAAACAAGCAAAAGAGCTACCCGAATCATTCATACAAACCACAGAGGATAAAGGCCTACAATTAGACATATCTTTACATCATGAGGTTGACACTTATGGAGCATGCATTGCACAAATGTCAGATGAAGAGCTGAATGCAGATATATTAAAATACATCTGTGACGAAAAGATGGAACAAGATGTAGAGCAAAAACAATAGCAAATGTGTGACTATGTTGAAAATCTCATGACACCAAATGATACATCACAACAGTGGGGAGTTCATATCGAAGACACCGCCCACAAGCTTGACAGAATGGAACAACCATTCAAAGTCAAGCACCATACGAGACCTCATGATTTTCTTTCTTTCTTTTCAGAACCACACAGAGCTACAAGGTGTAAAAAGCAAAGCACCTCATTTTTGGAAAAGACGCTGGAAAAGCAAAGCACATGGCATTGCCGTTTCCAGGACGTCTAAAACCACACTGAAACCTCCTTGAACGACAATCTTTAAATATGTCTGGCTGAAGATGATAAATTTAGCGCTAGCAGGGAGGCACCCCACGAATATTTTTTTTTTATTTTTACTTAAAATTCTATTTTTGTATTTTGTATACACATGTTGTATAATTTTTTAATTTTGTAAGTTAATTTTTGTAGGGAAAAACACAAACAAAGCACTTAAAGCAGAGCAAGCCGATTAAAATGGGGTTATCACGTAAGAATGTTTGATAAAATCGACAAGATAAAAATTCAATTCATCAGAGATGGCAGAGTAAGGAGTCAACTTTTGAGACACGTCTTTGTGAATATGTTCGGCAAAGGATTCGCATTTTGCCAAAAAAAACATCGCGACGCGTAAACCCTCTGCGTCGCGATGCTCCAACCAAACATATGAGCATCCCCAAATTTTTAGGGCTACGAGTCGTGACACAGAAAATGCTGCGCGTCGCGACACGTACGTGATCAGAAGCCATAAAACATTGCCCCCTCACCATTTATCCTTCACTTTTCTCTCAAATCCTCTCTATCATCTCTCAAAATCTTTTGATTTCGCCCTAAAATTCATCAAAATAATGCATTAAAACCCATCAAATCTATTCCTAAATCACCTAAATCACTCACAACCACAACTCAATCCCTCTTTACGCAAGTGACACTCGAAATTTGGGGCAGAACTCACACCATCCAGGTAATGTCGTTCCATTTTACTTTTTGAGTTTGCCTAATTTATTTTGCCAAAATAGTGATTTGTTGTTGATAAAAATTGCAATAATTTGCATGTTGTTTGAGAGCGTGCATGTGTTGAAATTGTGTGTTTGAGTTTATTGTTTGAAATTTGGAAACTGTGGGTATGTACGAATTCAGTTTATTTGGGATTGTGTTGTGTACTGGCTGTTGTTGAAATACAATCGTAGAAATTTTGGGGGTGAAGAAGTGAGAGAATTTTTGCAATTTATGAACTGTTGAAGTGCAAGGGTTAGGGTGAAATTTGGCATTCTTGAAAATTAGGGGAAACTATGCCGAAATTTTTAAAAAATTAAAAATGGCCCCTAAAAGATCGAGGACCTCAGCGGCTTCTAGGCCGAGTTACGATGCTTCTAAATTTTTATCAGCAGCTGCTGAGCATCGTTATGAAAAGGAGTTGGGATAAAAAGTCCCAATCATGGAGAAAGGTTTTGACATTAACCCCGGGCAGTTTCCCAGATAGATAGAATTATCGCCGCCCATAATTGGCATAAGCTTTGCCAACAGCCTACCCCATCCTGTATACATGTAGTTCGTGAGTTTTACGCCAATGCTTACGAGCATCAGACATATCATGTGTTAGTGAGAAGCCAACATGTAATGTTTGATAGATCCATAATTAACCGGTATTATGGGTTGCCTGATATGGAGATAGATGAATACACTTCAGCAATGGAGCATCTGGACATGGCTCATCTAACACAAACACTTTGCATCCTTGATGTTGTTTGGGACATGAGTAGAAATGGGGAATATCTGAAGTTGAGCTCTAGGTACCTCAAGCTAGATGCTAGGGTTTGGTTTCATTTCCTAACCCGCACACTGCTGCCAGGTACCCATATTACCAATGTTATAAAGAAATGAATGATTCTGTTATATTCTCTGTTAGAGGGACATACTATTTAATGTAGGAGGACTGATATCAAGTAATATAGTTCGGGCAGCACGTCCTACTCAATCTGGCGTGTTGTAATGCATCTTAATTACAAACCTATGCACGCTGGCCAGAGCGCCCATCGATCCAACAGAAGAAACGATGTAGCCCACCATGACATTATCAATAAGAATCATTCAGTAACTCTAAACAGAGAGGCCTGCACATGCCGGTTCTTCCTCTACACCTGCAGCTCCATAAGAGCAACCTCAACCTGCTCGAAGATCATCGTAGCCCGCCTGCATGACACAACACGTAGATCGGTTGGAATCTTGTGTCAATTACATTGCTCAACTGCTTCAACAAATGGCACACCATCAAGGATTGAGTGATGATTAGATTCCAGCCTATCCAGGGGATGGCAGCGGTGACGACGAGGCTAAGAATTATTAAACCATGGTACTATTGTTCCCTTATCTTTCTTTTGTTTTGTAATGTATTGGGGACAATGCTAGGTTTAGGTTTGGGGGTGGGGATGTTTATTATTTCCTCTGTTATGTTTCTTTCCTGCATGTTTTCTTTTCTGCATGTTTTGTGCATGATTTAATTTTCAGAAGCAAAAAAAACTTGATGGGTGAAATCACACACGTTAATTAGTATAAAAATATCGATCCCACGAGGACTTAATTTCAACTGTTGTTATTAATTATTGACACTATTTATTTACAGGTATCTAATTGAGGTTGGAAGGGATTGTTTGTTGGTTGAAGTTGGATTTGATTAAAATAAATAAATAAAAATACAAAATAAAACAAAAGAAATTAATAATAAAGAAAGCATATGTGGTTGTGAATCCGCCCAATATTATTCTAATGATGAATTGATTCTCTTATACATATGTAATATATTAGTTGTTAACCTGGAACACGAAGATATGCATAAGCCTATTCCGATGGTCGAATGCAAATACCCAAAGTAACCCAATTAAATATAATCTTATTTGAACTAAATTACTCGAATTCATTAAGGTCAAGTTCCAATTATGGCTACCCACACTCGACAGGTATATTCCTATCCTGGAAGAAAATCTCTAAGATGTGAGATAGTGAGCTATTGAATCTATGACTGAAACCTAAAATATTTTTTCCAAGTTCATTTTAAGTTTACCAAATCAATCTTATTGGTGATCAGGCAATAAGAAGCATTAAGATCAAGATTCAATAAACAAGCCTAATGTATTACCAATAAAACAATGAGTCTAATAATGAGATTGTTTGTCTTAGTAAAAAGTCCTAGGAAAAGATAAATGTTAATTTCACTTTATCCTATACTTTGAGCATAATATCTAAGTCAGACTCATATCCACTAGAAAATAGTTATGTATCAGTTAGATAATAAGGAATTGACAAAATGACTAGTTGAAATAATCGGTGGATGGTGAATGACCGTTTGCCTGAATATCTGTTTCTGTCTACATTTAGTTTTGATAAAAAAAATTATGATGAATAAAAACTTACTAAGCTCTTAGTTAGTAACCGGGTGTCTTGCCTGGCCAGCGGTGACTATTTGCTTCAAACGGTACGACTTGAGTTAGTTAATAAATAAACTTCTACTTAGTAACCGAACATCTTACCTCAGTAAGCAGTGATGGTCCGCGTCAAATAGTTAAGCTTCAAACAAAAATAGAAAGAACAATTGTTAGATAGTCAGGTTGGTTTGACCTATCAAGTACTGAGAATTGAGACAAACTCACCTAGTTAATAACTTAGAATCGAAGTTGTTTGCAGAGTTATTCACACACACACACTTAGAGTCTGATTTAGATATTTTGTTCAAAGGAAAGGATTTTAGTTTTAGTATTCATTTTGAAGGTTCCTTTAACTTTGTTGCTCGACATTCTATGAGGAAAATGTATATATAGCTATTATTTTCTTTTATTTCTTTCTTTTTATTTGTTTTTATGTGTGATTGCATGTGCATGTAATTGACGTTTGTGGGTATCGTCGCTGTAAGCCCTCACGAGACTATAACTCGTCCACTAGGGACACCTAGGGATTTAAAGACTTGTTGCATACGCTAAATGCAACCGTAATTCCTATGAAAGTGGCTTAGATTAATTTAGTTTTAATTGTTTATTTCATTTTGTTTTGTTTTTTTTGCTCGAGGACTAGCAAAATATTAGGTTTGGGGGTGTGATGAGCGGAAAATATATCAATATTTACCGTCCTTTTGACCTAATATTTTGTATGGTTTCTTGGGATTGATGAACATTTTGATGTGTTTTTGTTTGTTTTGCAGATAAAAAACGTTTTGGGACTCAATGGAATCAACTTGGGGCTAAAATGACGAAAAACAAACAAAATGGGGTAAAATGTGAAATTTACTGTTCACACATCACGACACGCACACTTCTCTGTGTCCGACGCGCATCAGTTATCCTGCTACCGACACGTGTCATCATCGCGTCATCATGACATCAGCACAATTATTGATCTGCCGACAGCCACCATCTATTGTAGCTCGTTTCACGCCGAGCTTAATCTTCTGCATCGCGACACACCGACAAACGCCTACCACGTGTCAACATCTCAGCAAGCCACATACACGTGTCATCAATCCACGCTCGTCGGGACACGCAACACCTTCTACGTCACCACATGCAAGCCCAAATTTTGCCTATAAATTGAAGGTGATTTCATTTTCCAAATTCATACTTTCCTTAGCTTTTTTAATAAGGAACTGACGATTGTATCTTATTTGTATATATTAATAATGATGTATTTTTATTTTTAGTAGTAGTAATAATAGTTTGTTTATTTTTTCTCTCTTTTAAGTTTTGTAGTTAATATTTGTTGGGGGAAGGGTGAAACCTTTATTATGATAATTTAGATTAATCTCCCTTAAATCATAATATATAAATTATATTGAAACCTGACTTAATTGGATACCACCTTTATGGTCGGTTAGACATAATTAAATTAATTTTAACCTGACTTAATTGGATTCCGCCATTATGGCCGATTGGAATTAAATATCACAGGACTTAATCAGGGTGTCGATTCCTCAGAGAGATGGTTACAAAGAACTGGTTTACTCAAACAAAATGTTAACAATAACTAAATTAAATAGAAAGAATGAATTGATAATGTAAGATAAAAACTATATAAAAGTACTTAAGAATATCAGTAGAGAGATATGGCAAAGTATCGGGAATACCTCTTGTATCAAACTCCAATATTCAGTTATTGATTCTTGTTATTACTCAACTAAAAGTTTCACATGCCAAACCAACAGTCAGATGATATTCAATTCTATGTTAACAGCACACAAAAGTTATTATTACGAGCTATCTAACGTCGACAATATACCCTCAGGAAATACTGCAGTAGAAGACCAATACATAAAAAAACTTTACCAATCATAACTGAGTTCGAAAATCACACATAGAAGAAGCATGACTGGATCTATATGGGAGTTGACAAAACACAATCTCTGGGCTAAGAAATTGTAAGATAATAAAGAACAATAACCATCAATTATATTAAACGTTAAAAAGTACTTAAGAATAAAAAACATAAACATAAAAATTCAAATACAAGAGTTCATCCTTAGCTTTGCCTATGAGATTAGTTCTCCATGCGAGAAAGAGATACAACCTTGATAGATCGGAGAGACGTCATGGTTTCCTTGAAGTTATTCATTCTCCTATCTTGATTTTGTATTTGTGGCTATTTGTTGTGTGTTTCTCCTCTTGTTTCTCTATATTTTTTCTCCTCTTTTAGGGTTTGGATGAATTTTGGTTTATTTAGGGGAGCCCTGGAGTCCATATATACGTAAAAGACAACCAAAATAGGGTTTTGGGATTGTTTCGGGG
>SKCR01009232.1:0-36530 GCA_019454045.1 Zanthoxylum bungeanum
TCCCACTACTTTATGTAATACCGTAATCCCCAATGTAGTAATTAAATTGAATTCCATATTTAGAAGTGGACACTGTGGGGTTCTAATGAACAAACCAAGATCATATTAAGTATAAAATCATGTGAATACATAATGAAGTATATCGGAAATATACTCATATTGAACGGTTGGATGTAGGAGGGAAGTTCAAAAATTTCCTCCATTGAAGTTGCTGCAAGCTCCTCTTGATTTGTATGTTGAAGCTCCAAGCTTGAAGAATGAGATTCCAAACTCTTGGGAAAGGTTTCCCTATCACCTTTGTACGATTCTTTGATGTGCTAGCAATGGAGATTTTGCAACAAAATCCCCTATTTCTTCCTTGTTGTTCTCGGTAATTGGAGAAGAAAATGAGAGGGAGAGTCACAGTTTTTTTTAGAGAAGAAAATAGAGTGAAAATGATTTGTGTTGACTTGTTTTGATTTTCCAAAAAATAAATATGATATACCAAAATCAAATGTTTGGTAAAAGTCTATCACAAATCAAGCTTGAGTGCAAGATAAGCAACCACCAACTTCTATCACCATAAAGTAACAAAGTTGACTAGTGATGTGACTTGTGGGCCCCACTTGATTCAAAATCCGAATAGGCCCGCAAACACATTCCATGCTCGGGTTCGTTAATTTCGAATTAACGAATTTTCCGTTGCGACTTAATTAAATCAAATTTAATTAAATAATAATGCCTCGTAAAATTATCATTAAAGTCGCTCACGAATTAATTCCAAATTAATTCGTTCACCCATATTAAAATCCAATTTTAATTTCGTTATGAAATCTAATTTCATTTAATATATCGAATATATTATTTTTATCGATTAATTCCGAATTAATCGTTCTCTCTCTTTTAATAGAATTTTATCTCAGATAAAATCTTGTCGTAATTAATCCTAGATTAATTTTCTCTCTCTTCTAATTAATCCCATATTAATTATGTTCGAGTCATACGTCATCGGTGAATCTTCGGGAAGTGACCCATGAGATCCCAAGATATGTTGGCTGTAAATCCGGTCGTCGGACTAGCCGAACACGTGCGTTCCTCGAACCATGTTCTTACCGATTTACGAGTCATGGTTGGCTTCTAGCAAAGCACCGTGCCTACCCAATTCTCCAGAAATATTCTTTAAGGAATATATAATCTATAACAGGCGTAGTATACGTAGTATTGTGTATTGCGATCCAGTATCAGATGTCACATGCAAGGCCTGGGGCTGGAATAGTCTCTGCCCCGTACGAAGCATATATCAGATCACAAGCAACTAGTCTCTATAATCGGATAATCATGACCTTGTCATATTATCTCGATAGTTGCAACATAATAGAGAACCAGTTATGTATCTATGCGTGATCATCATCTCAATATGACTGAAGTGATACTTCCGTCTTGACATCACACCCAATAAACTACGATTCTCAATAAACCCAGAAGAGGCATACACAGAACCTGTTAAAGTCTCGGACGACCAAAACCAAAGCGTATTGATTGTCGCAAGTACTAGCGATGTAAGTCTCAGGTTAAGACCAAATACACCTACCCTGAATCGGATTCCCATAGACACATAGTCATACTACCAATGAGATTCCAAGGGGTCTATCCAGAGCGAAACAGTTTCCGTACCATCGACATGTTGGACAATTATGACCATAGCATCACTATTTGTACAGATCACGGTGTTGTTGTACAAATTAACTATGTGACAAAGGAGATTGCACTCTTATCATTTGTGATTAGATCACCTAGATGTATAAATGATGAGAGGTCCCTATGATTTGTTCCTGGACGGAGAATGATATGAGACAGTATCAGTCCACGAAGGATAAATCATTAAATATCTCTAGTCAGAGCATTATCGAGATTGGACATCGATGAATGCGTAAAAGACTAATATTACACTTGTGCGCGTTGTGAGGGCACAACGGCATAGTTCTCATATATTTGGGTATATGATACTCATGCAAGTGTAATAGGAGGTTGTGTTTTACCGATGGTATGGTAAACAGCTTCGCTCTGGATAGACCCCCTCGGAATTCCATTGGTAGTATGACTATGTGTCTATGAAAGTCCGAAATCAGGGTAGGTGTATTTGGTCTTAACCTGAGACTTGCACCTCTAATACTTACGACAATCAATATACTTTGGTTGCGGTCGTCCAGGGCTTTATTAGGTTCTGTGTACGCCTATGCTGGGTATATTGAGAATCGTAGTGTGTTGGGTGTGATGTCAAGACGGAAGTATCACTTCAGTCATATGAAGATGATGGTCATGTAGGATACGGTACTAGTACTCTTAAGTACTGCAGTCATCGGGATAAAATGACAAGGTCATGTTTATCCGATTATAGAGACTAGTTACTAGACATCCGACATGTGCTTCGTACGGGGCAGACACAATTCCAGCCCCAGGCCTAGCACGTGATCTTCCGATACTGGATCGACATACACAATACTGCGTATACTACGCCTGATATAGATCGCTTATTCCTGTAAGCATGTTTCTGGAGAATTGGGTAGGCTTGGCGCTTTGCTAGAAGCCAACCTTGTCTTGTAAATCGGTACAAACGTATTACTAGGTACTTACGTGTTCGGATAGTCCGATGACCGAATTTACTACCAACATATCCGGGGATCTCATGGGTCGCTTCCCGAAGATTCACCGTTGACGTACGACTCGTACTTTAATTAATCTGGGATTAATAAGATGAGAGAGAAAATTAATCTGGGATTAATTGCGGAGATATTTTATCTGGGATAAAATATCATTTAAACAGAGAGAACGATTAATTTGGAATTAATCGATAAATTAATATATTCGATATATTAAACGAAATTGGATTTCGACGCGGAATTAAAATTAGATTTTAATTCGGACGAACGAATTAATTTAGAATTAATTCGTTAGCGACATGAATAGTGATTTCGCTAGGCGTAATCATTTAATTGTGTCGCAACGGAAAATTCGTTAATTTGGAATTAGCGAACCCGAGCCCGGGATTGTTTACGAGTGCATTCGCATTCGAATTCGAGTGCGGCACGCAAGTCAAATCAAGCGTCAAATCATTTGTCACATCAAGCGTCAAATCACATGTCACTTTGAGTGATGTGACAATTGATTGATTGATTGATGTTAGTTGATGTAAGTTGATGGGAGTGGTTAAAGCTTTTGATGGCTTGACTTTTGGTAATTGAATTTTTAATTCAATTATGTATTAGATACATAATCTATCTAACAAAACATTAACTCTCTCTCTCAACTCTCTTCTTCCCCATTCACGCCCAAAAGGGGCTGATGCCTTCTCCATTTCTGGTTCAAAACCGAGAGCAGCAAGAAGGAAAAATGAGTGATTTCGTTGCAAAATATTGGTGCTAGCACACTTCGGAGTCGTCCATAGGTGATAGGGAAACCCACCCGTGTGCATGGAATGATTAAACAAGAAAGCTTGGAGCTTGATTCATCCATCCATGGCCGAAAATGAAGATCAAAATTCAGCCACTGCCGAATGTAAGAGGGAGGAGAAGAAATTTTTTTGTTCTTCGTAGCATCCAATTCGTTCGATGTGAGTATGATTCCGCCATTCTCCTTTGTTGTATTCACTTGTTTTCATTGCTTGATAATGATCCTTGGACCTTAGAGAATCCAACAATGGTATCAGAGCTAATATTGAGCATGAAATTGATTTAGGGTTAAAATTGGGCAAAATTGATTTTGAGCATGTATAATGAATTGGATGAATTAGTATGCTTAATTGATGTTTAATTTAGGATTGATTAGATCAATTTGAAGAAATTATGTTGGAACAAATTTCCCCAATTTTCGAAGGCTTGGCTTAAAAATGACATGAACCCTAATGTCTTGGTATTTTGATTTTGATTCATTGGATGAGTTGGAAATCATTTGGGGATATTGATTTAATGTTGAATTTGATTCAATTGGATTGGATTTGTAATTTGGCATAATAAACCCTAAAAGCCGAGAGTTAGAGAGCCCTAAATTCTTGGTGATTTTTGTTTCGTTGATCATTTGTTGACTTGAAATGATTTAGGATGTTGATTTAATGTCGATCGTGGAATTAATTGTATTGAAACCGAATCGGACACAAAATCCCCTTCAATTGCCGAGAGCCTTAAGCATGTTTGGGTTTGATTTTTGTTAAATTGTGTTGGACATGATTTAATGATGAAGTGCATGATTAATTAGGCTAATTGGTGTTTTGGAAATGTTAATTGGGTAATTAATTATGTTATGCACTTTGTTTAATTAAATTAAGAAATTGGATTTTTGAAATTTAATTAAATTGGGCCTATTTTGTAAATTGGGCTTTTGATGTTGTTATTGGGCTTATTGGGCTTGGTTGTACCAAGTTAGGTTTAGGCCAAATGGATTGGATCCAATTGGGCCCAAAACCGCCTCCATAAAGCCCAAATGCGACTTAATGGACCTTCAAAGTTTAATTGGGCCTAAATTGATGTCTGGGCTTATGGGGTAACTCCCGGATTGGACTTTGGTTATTGGGTTCGACCCGAGTTGACCAAAAGTCCACGCCTTAAAGAAATTAATTAAAAGCCCATTGGACTTTAATTAAATAAACGTTGGACGTTAATCGGGCTTTGAGACCCGTAACGATTAAATTTGGAATTTAAGTCGTAAAAGTTCATTAATAAAGTGTGATATTTAATTTGGAATTAAATAATTGAGTTAGTATTAATTACATATTAAATTGGATTTAATTATGTAGTTTAATTTAATTCGAGAATTCGTACTTTGAGTACTTATTCGCAAAACGAGTTTGACTCGCGAAAAATCAAATCGTTGTTTGAACATTGGATGGTCACTAATTATCAGATTAATTAATTTGATTAGATTGATTGATAACATGCTTGTGTGAATACATGGTTGCGATGTATGAATAATGTATATCGGATGGATATTAGATTGGTGGGGAAATTTTAGAAATTATTGTAATAAATTTGGAATTTATTAATTGGACCTGCGTGTCCAGCCTTATCACCTCCATACTCTTTGTATTCTCTTCTCACCTATTCCCTCAATGTAAATGAGGTTTCTTTAGAAGTGTAGTGTAACAGGTAGAAGTAAATACATGTGCTAGCAGGAGAGAGGAAATGGAGAGATTTGATCTAGGATCAATGTGTAAAGTATCCATCCGCATATCATTATTATTTTACATACGCGCTTTATTATGTGTTTAGAATGCATGTTTAAGGGTGTATGATGATGAGACCTTAACAAAGATAATAAATTGGTTGCCATTTGCACGCGAAAAACCCTCAAACAATATTAAGCGTTTTTCCTTCCATTGAGTGATTCTCACTCAAGATCCGAGACTGGCATTGGCTTGTTGGCCAAAGTCAAGGCCTTTGTCCGTCGAAGATGTGTTTGAATCACGAGAGTTTTGTTACATATTGGTGTCTTGTCCAAGTTGTGGTTTGTTGGCCAAAGTCAATACCACTTCTTGTCCATCGACATTGATTACGAAGCTTTCCATGGTCAATGGGTCGCGCTTGACTGGGATCACAAAGTTTGTTGTGCCAAAGCCAAGGCTTAGTTGATTCAGAGGAAAAAGGTTAGGTAATACATTGGATGTATTGGCATATATAAGATATATGTTTCGGACTTGGATGTCCCCCTACTGGATCTAGGAATTGGATTGGATCCAATTGATCTTAGAGATCTACCTAGTTAATTATCATACAATTTGTTGGCCAAAGTCAAGATTGTGTGATATTTAACGAGATCCAAGCCCACTAGGAAACAGGGTTTCCCGAGTAATCGACAGACGGTTAGAGGCTCGCCGAAAAATAGTGGGAGGCAAGAATTGAATTTGCAATATTCGTTTAATTACTTGTCATACGCGCTCAAACAAATATCATTCGTCAAATCTATTAAATGTTAGTTGGGCTAATATTTAAATGTTGTTTTAATAAATAGTTGGACTATATTCAAACTATTCATTTATAGTTGATTTTATAATTGGATTATAGTAATCAATATAATTGATTTTAATCTATTAAATTATAGTTGATTAAATAGTTGGACTATTGTAATCATTAAAATAAATAGTACCAAAATCGTTGATTAAATAGTTGGACTATTAAAATCAAGAATAAATTGAAAGATTAGCATTTAAAACATGATCTTAGGGAAAATGTATTTAAATGGTTTAATTTTCAAAATTGGGAATAAGTTTCAGGATGGTCCTGGAAAATAATAAGTTATTTTATTTGATAAAATAACATAAGCAACAAGTTTCTAATATACTTGAAAGAGTATAGTATTCTTTCAATAAGGACTCCTCCCGGAACACGTCAATTTGACGGTGTGTCCAAAATGAGTAACCGAATTTTGTTGGACATGATAAGGTTAATTATGAGTCGCTTTGAGCTACCATTTCCTTCAACGGATTAGCATTAACAGTGCATAACTTATTTAGAATAAGGTTCCATAAAAATCTGTTTGACAGATATCATATTAGATATGAACAGGAAAGAAACCGGGTTTCTCATTCCTGAAAATTTGGGAATGCTAGGCATACGTTTGGATGATAGCAAACTAGGACCCAAATTGGATAAGTGCCAATTGTCGGTTATCCTAGGGATACCAAAGTATAGTACTTATACAACTCACTAGAGAACAATTTAATTGTTGCTCACCATGCGGATTTCCTAAGAGGAATACCGATATGCAGTGGTAAGTGGGAGGATAGTAAAACTCGATGAAAATCAGAGTAATACTATTCAAGGCACCGATTCCTAATGGAACACAAATAGTTCATCAAGGATGAAACTATTACCATTAATCTTTGAATACACAAGAACCGCGTAAGTCGGAGAGAGTCAAAAAACAACCTGGGGTATGGGTTTCTGATCTCACCTCATAAAGATGTCTATCTTATTGAGGTATACCAACTGACTACGTATGAGGAAGTGATACAAGGTATCGACTCCCTATTATGGCAAAATGCCATAATATCCGAATTGGATTCCATGTATATCAACAAGTTTGGATACTGGTTGATGTACCGCAAGGAATTGTGCCTATTGGATCTTATAAGTCTTCAAGGAAGACGTACATGGATGGCAACATACCAACGTATAAAGCTAGGCTTTTAGCAGAAAGGTATCGTTATCAATATTGTGTTGATTACGATTCAACCTTTTACCTGTTGCCACAGTAAATCCATTTGGATAATGCTTGCTACTGCTGCATGTTTCATTTATGAAATATGCCAGCTTAACGGGAAAATCGCTTTCCTGAAAGGGAAACCTTTAGGAGGATGTTTACAACATCTTGTCGGTTTTGTCGTAACAAAACTAGCAAACAAGGTTTGCGGGTTATTCGATCCATGTTTAGATTGAAGCAAGCATAGGTTCTTGGAATTACTGTTTTGATGTAATCATAATGGTTTATAATTTAATTCAAAACGAAAATGATTCTTGTGTATATAAGAGGGTTAATGGAAGCGCACTGACAATGGCTGTCTTATAAAATAATGATAATATATGTCATTTCTTGGAAATGATATTCCCATAAAAACAATCGGCGAAAGCTTGGCTTTCAAGAAAACTCTCAGAGAACTCGTACATTGAAAAATGTATGTGATCTGGTGTCTCATACGCTTTGAGCATATGAATTCACAAACAGGCCAATCTAAGTGATAATCACTGGATTGATGTTAAGAACATCCGTTAGTATCTTAGAGAACTAAAGATGATGTCTTAAACTATGGAGAATGAGAACTTGAAGTGACTGGGATCACTACTGCAAGTTTCCTAAACCGATTAAACGACTATAAGTCGCAAACGATACTATACAGTTTGAATAACGATACAATGAGCTGGAAATCTTCCAAGTAAGATACTGTTACCGAATAAACAACAAATGCGGGTGATTGCTGCAGCTGAGGCAGCAATAGAAACCTTCTGGGTCGATACAAAATCTAATTAGATTAGATATAGTTCTGTTAGCAGCTGAGCTAGGCGTTAGCACAGGCTAAAGAATTAATGGTCTCATCAACGATCCAGATAAATACTTTGACTATTCATCTGATTCGTTCAGATCATACATCGTGGCGATGTGATGATCGAATAAATCGCATCAGATGATAATCATACAAATCCGCTGACGAAAGTTTTTCTCAGCAGTTTGAGCCAACCGTACATAGTTTGGGTGTAAGACACTCGAGTGACTGGCTATAGTCCAAGTGAGAGATTGTTGGACAATTATGACCCATAGTGTCACTATTTGTACAGATCACGGTGTTGTTGTACAAATTAACTATGTGATAAAGGAGATTGCACTCTTATCATTTGTGATTAGATCACCTAGATGTATAAATCATGAGAGGTCCCTATGATTTGTTCCTGAATGGAAAATGATATGAGACAGTATCTCTCCACGAAGGATAAATCATTAAATATCCCTAGTCAGAGCATTATCGATATTGGACATCGATGAATGCGTAAAAGACTAGTATTACACTTGCGCGCGTTGTGAGAGCACAACGACATAGTTATCATATATTTGGGTATAGGATACTCATGCAAGTGTAATAGGAGGTTGTGTTTTACCGATGGTAGGGGAAACAGCTTCGCTCTGGATAGATCCCCTCGGAATTCCATTGGTAGTATGACTATGTGTCTATGGAAGTCCGAAATCAGGGTAGGTGTATTTGGTCTTAACCTGAGACTTGCACCGCTAATACTTACGACAATCAATATACTTTGGTTGCGGTCGTCCATGGCTTTAACAGGTTCTGTGTATGCCTATGCTGGGTATATTGAGAATCGTAGTGTGTTGGGTGTGATGTCAAGACAGAAGTATCACTTCAGTCATATGGAGATGATGGTCACGTAGGATACGGTACTAGTACTCTTAAGTACTGCAGTCATCGGGATAAAATGACAAGGTCATGTTTATCCGATTATAGAGACTAGTTACCAGATATCCGACATGTGCTTCGTACGGGGCAGACACAATTCCAGCCCCAGGCCTAGCACGTGATCATCCGATACTGGATCGACATACACAATACTGCGTATACTATGCCTGATATAGATCGCTTATTCCTGTAAGCATGTTTCTGGAGAATTGGGTAGGCATGGCGCTTTGCTAGAAGCCAACCTTGTCTTGTAAATCGGTACAAATATAGTACTAGGTACTTACGTGTTCGGATAGTCCGACGACCGAATTTACTGCCAACATATCCGGGTATCTCGTGGGTCGCTTCCCAAAGATTCACCGATTACGTACGACTCGCACTTTAATTAATCTGGGATTAATAAGATGAGAGAGAAAATTAATCTGGGATTAATTGCGGAGATATTTTATCTGGGATTGAATATCATTTAAAGAGAGAGAACGATTAATTTGGAATTAATCGATAAATTAATATATTCGATATATTAAACGAAATTGGATTTCGACGCGGAATTAAAATTAGATTTTAATTCGGCAGAACGAATTAATTTAGAATTAATTCGTTAGCGATGTGAATAGTGATTTGGTTAGACGTAATCATTTAATTACGTCGCAACGGAAAATTCGTTAATTTGGAATTAGCGAACCCTAGCCCGGGATTGTTTGCGAGCGCATTTGCATTTCGAATTCGAGTGCGGCACGCAAGTCAAATCAAGCGTCAAATCATTAGTCACATCAAGCGTCAAATCACATGTCACTTTGAGTGATGTGACAATTGATTAATTGATTGATGTTAGTTGATGTAAGTTGATGGGAGTGGTTAAAGCTTTTGATGGCTTGACTTTTGGTAATTGAATTTTTAATTCAATTGTGTATTAGATACACAATCTATCTAATAAAACATTAGCTCTCTCTCTCACCTATCTTCTTCCTCATTCACGCCCAAAAGGGGCTGGTGCCTTCTCCATTTTTGGTTCAAAACCGAGAGCAGCAAGAAGGAAAAATGAGTGATTTTGTTGCAAAATCTTGGTGCTAGCACACTCCGGAGTCGTCCGTAGGTGATAGGAAAACTCACCCGTGTGCACGGAATGATTAAACAAGAAAGCTTGGAGCTTGATTCATCCATCCATGGCTGAAAATGAAGATCAAAATTCAGCCACTACCGAATGCAAGAGGGAGGAGCATAAAATTTTTTGTTCTTCGTAGCATCCAATCCGTTCGATGTGAGTATGATTCCGCCATTCTCCTTTGTGGTATTCACTTGTTTTCATTGCTTGATAATGATCATTGGACCTTAGAGAATCCAACACGACAAACATAACCTCTTATCACACTTGCATAAGTATCAAATACTTAAATATATGAGAACTATGATGTTACGCTTCCATAACACGCACAAGTGTAATACTACTCTATTCCGCATTATCGATATCCAGTCTCGATAATACTACGACTATGGATATTTAATGATTAAACCTTTGTGGATTGATATTGTCTCATATCTTATAATCCGGAACTAATCATAAGGACTTTTATCATTTATATATTCAAGTAATCTAATTACAAAATGATAAAATAACAATTTCCATTGTCACACAATTAATTTGTACAAAAACCACAATGTCTTTTACAAATAGTGACGATATGGGTCATAATTGTCCAACAATCTCCCACTTGGCCTATAGCCATTCACTCAAGCATCTAACACCTGAACAATGTACATGTCACTCAAACTTTTTCTGAGGAATAGCTTTCGTCAGCGGATCTGTAATGTTGTACTCTGATGCGACCTTCTCGATCTTCAAATCGCCACAATGTATGTTCTCATGAATAAGATGGAAACTTCGAAGAACATGTTTGGATCGTTGATGAGACCGCTGTTCCTTAGCCTGCGCTATAGCCCCGTTATTATCACAATACAATGGAACGGGCTCAGCTGCTAACGGAACTAATCCTAATCCAATTAGGAATTTACGGATCCAAACTGCCTCTTTTGCTGCTTCAGCTGCAGCAATATACTCCGCTTCTGTTGTTGAATCGACAACAGTCTATTGCTTGGAAGATTTCCAGCTTACTGCTCCATTATTCAAACAAAATATGTACCCGGATTCCGACTTACAGTCGTCTTTATCGGTTTGGAAACTTGCATCGGTATACCCAGTTACCTCAAGTTCTCCATCTCCATAGATTAAGAAAGCATCCTTAGTTCGTCTAAGATACTTAAGGATATTCTTAACCGCCATCCAGTGACCATCACCTGGATCGGCCTGATAGCGACTACACATGCTCAAAGCATATGAGACATCAGGTCGCGTACATATCATGGCATACATGATCGATCTGACTGCCGAGGTGAACGGGATCTGACTCATGTTGTCTCTCTCATCTTGAGTTTTAGGACACATGTCCTTAGATAGAGTGACATAATGTGACACCATCTTGAGTTTTAGGACACATGTCCTTGGTTCCAAGAATGCGATGATTGCTTCAATCCATAAATGGATCAATTTAACTTGCAAACTTGTCTGCATGTTTAGGTACGAAAAAACCATCAGGCTGTTGCATATAAACATCCTCCAAAAAATTTCAGTTAATGAAAGCGGTTTTGACATCCATTTGCCATATCTCGTAATCGAAATATGCAGCAATAGCAAGCATTATCTGAATGGATTTAATCATGGCAATAGGTGAAAAAGTTTCGTCGTAATCGACACTATGTCGTTGGCGATACCTTTTTGCCACAAGCTTAGCTTTGTATGTTTGTATGTTGCCATCTATGTCGGTCTTCTTCTTGAAGACCCATTTGCAACCAATAGGTTTTACGCCTTCTGGCGCATCAACCAGTGTCCAAACTTGGTTGGTGTACATGGAATCCATTTCGGATTTCATGGCATCTTACCATAAACCGGAGTTGATACCTTGTATCGCTTCCTCATACGTAGCCGGTTCGTCTTCCTCAATAAGATTAATATCCACATAAGGTGAGATCAGAAACCCATACCTCTCAGGTTGTTTTCTGACTCTCTCCGACCTACGCGGTTCTTGTGTATTCGAAGATTGTGGTACAGTCTCATCCCTGATGAACTGTTCGTGTTCCATTAAGGATTCTGTGCCAGGAATAGTATCACTCCGATTTTCATCGAGTTCTACTTTCCTCCCACTAACCACTGTATTTACGAATTCCTTCTCAAGGAAAACCGCATGTAGAGTAACCAAACATTTGACGTATGCCCAGCAACCCCAAATCTTCAGGAATGAGAAACTCGGTTTCTTTCCTGTCCATATCTCATACGGAGTCTGTTGAACAGACTTTGACGGAACCTTATTCAAAATAAGTATTGCACTGTTCAATGCATATCCCCATAAGAAAATAGGTAGCTCTGTGTGACTCATCATCGACATTACCTTGTCTAACAAGGTTCAGTTTCTCCGTTAGGACACACCGTTTAATTACGGTGTTCCGGGAGGAGTCCACTGTGAAAGAATACCATACTCTTTCAAGTAATCGAGAAACTCATTGCTTAAGTATTCTCCACCATGGTCCGACCGTAATGTTTTAATACTTTTACCGGTCTATTTTTCTACTTCGTGTCGAAACTGTTTGAATTTCTCAAAGGTTTCCGACTTGTGTCTAATAAGATACACATAACCATAACGCGATGCATCATCCGTAAAGGTTACGAAGTATTCATATCCACCTCTAGCCTGGCTAGACATGGCGCCACATACGTCACTATGAACGAGGGCTAACAGTTCGATGGCACGTGCACCTTTACCGCTAAAAGGTGTTTTAGGCATTTTACCTAATAAACAAGATTCGCAGACGTCATATGAATTTGGATCAAATCCGTCCAAGTATCCACTCTTCGAAAGTGTGGATATGCGAGTCTTGTTAATGTGTCCCAAACGACAATGTCACATATAAGTTTCATCTTTGTTACTTAGTTTAAGCCTTTTATTTGTTACATTATATGTTTGAGATTGATTTATATTCAAAATATAAAGACTATTATTTACATCAGCACTGCATATCTCCATATCATTTTTATACATAAAACACCCAATGTTTCTAAAAACAAAAGTATAGCCGCATTGGGCCAATAAAGATACAGATATAATATTCCTAGTCAAACTAGGTATATAATAACAGTCTGAAAGATTAAGTACATACCTCGAGGGCAGTTCCAAAATATAAGTCCCAACGGCCAAAACGGCGACTCGAGTCCCATTTCCAACGCTGAGGTCTATCTCTCTTGAGGCCAGTCTCCTGTTAATCCGCAGATCCTGCACATCAGTACATATATGAGTACCACAACCAGAATCAAAAATCCAATTTTTAAAACTAGAAGTAGACATGTTTATTTCTATAACAAACATACCTGAAGCCGGTGCCTTGCCCACTTTGATTTCTTTCATGTGCGACTTGTACTCAAGACAGTCACGCTTCCAGTGACCCCGTTTTCCACATTGCAGGCATACATCTTGGGATTTGTCCTTAGCTTTCCCAGAAGACTTTGACGATTTGGCCTTTCCCTTCTTCTTCTTCTTCTTTACACCTCCAGTTGCCTTCGGCCAAGCCTTGGGAGACTGAGATGTTGAAGCGAAGTGCGCCTCGCATTTTTTTCCCTTCAATAGCTCTTTTTCTGCTTCACGCAGCATTGCCATCAACTCTCCAAGAGTATGGTCTTGGTTCATCATATTGTAGTTCATGATGAACCCGCTCCAACTGTCAGGAAGAGACTGCAAGATCAAATCTATAGAAGTCTCAGCCTCAAAGGTTATGCATAGCTGACCCAGATGTTTAATGTCAGCAATCATCTGTGACACATGGTGCTCAACAGATGTACCCTCTGACATTCGTGAGTGAAAGAGCTTCTTCTTCAATTCATACCTTTGCGATCTAAGGTTAGATCGATGAAGGTCCTTCAATTTTGCCATCATAGTATAGGGATCCAATCTCTTGTTTTGGCGACAAAATTGAGGGGTCATCGCAGCGAGCATGACAGATTGAGTAGTTGAGTTGTCATCGCTATGAGTCTTCCAAAGCTCAAGCTCAAGCAGCTACTCATTTTCGGGCTTAGGCCCGAGAGGTCTCTCTATCGTATAGAGCATCCTCTCAGCCCCCAGGACAATCTTGAGGTTCATATCCCAATCAGGAAAGTTCTCGCCATTAAAGACATTTTCGCCCATGATAATTTCTCTAACTCCGATCTTTCCAGCCATCTTAATTGCAATAGTCAAACTATTCAATTAACGATATTTGGGTACAGTCCAACTGTTACAAGAAAAATAATAAAATATTAGTCCAACTAATAAATATATAATTGATGAAATAATTTGAAAGCGCGTAATGCCAAGCATTTGAACGGAATTGCAAATTCAATACTGGCCTCCCACTATTTTTTGGCGAGCCTCTAACCCTCTGTTGAGTACTCGGGAAACCTAGTTTCCTAGTGGGCTAGGATCCCATTAAATAACACACAACCTTGACTTTGGCCAACAAGCTGTATGATATTTAACTAGGTAGATCTCTAAGATCCATTGGATCTCATCCAATTCCTAGATCTGGTAGGTGGACCTTCAAGTCCGAAACATATATACAATATATATGCCAATATATCCAATATATTTTCCTAACCTTTTTCCTCTGAATCAACTAAGCCTTGGCTTTGGCTCAACAAGCTTAATGATTCCAGTCAAGCGGGACCCATTGACTTTGGAAAGCTTCGTAATCGATGCCGATGAACAAGAAGTGATCTTGACTTTGGCCAACAAATCACAACTTGGGCAAGACATACGATATGGAACAAAGCCTTCATGATTCAAACACATCCGCGATGGACAAAGGTCTTGACTTTGGCCACAAACCAATGTCAATCTTGGATCTTGAGAATGAATCACTCAATGGAAGGAAAACATTTAATATTTGTTGAGGGTTTTTAGCGTAATTGGCAACCAATTAATTATCTTTGATTAGGTCTCACCATAGACCCTTAAACATGCATTCTAAAAGCATAATAAGGCCCGATAAATAAATTAATAATGATATGCGGATGGATATCTCACAAATTGTTCCTAGAACAAATCACTCAATTTCCTCTCCCCGGCTAGCACTATTCTAACTTCTACCCAATTACATAATACAATAAAGAAACCTCATTACATTGAGGGGAATTGGTGAGAAGAAAATTACAAAGAATCGAGAGATAAAGGCTGGACACGCATGTCCAATTTAATAAATTCTAAATTTATTACAACAATTTCCAAAATTGCCCTCACCTATCTAATATCCATCCGATATACATTATTCATACAACACATCCATGTATTCACACAAAGCATGTTATTCAATCAATCTAATCCAATTAATTAATCTTTGAATTAAGTGATCATCAAATGTTCAAACAACGATTTGATTTGCGCGAGTCCAACTCGTTTAAGAATAAGTACTCCAAGTGCGTATTCTTGAATTATATCGAACTACAATTTTAAATCCAATTTATTTTGTATTCAATACTAATTCTTTATTTAATTCCAAATTAAATAATTACACTTTATTAATGTGCCTTTATGACTTAGATTCTAAATCTAATCTTAATGGGTCTCAAAGCCTAATTAACATCCAATGTCAATTTAATTAAAGTCCAATGGGCTTTCAATTAATTTATTAAGGCATGGACTTTGGCAACCAAAGCCCAATAAGGAATCACCATTTGCCACAAAATTAATTTTGGCCCATTAGGCCCAATTAATTATTTAAAGGCCCATTTATTATATTTGAACTTAATGGAATGGTTTAGGCCCAATTTGGATCCAATCCAATTGTCCTAAACCAACTTGGCCCAACCAAGCCCATTAGGCCCAAATACAACAATTTTAGCCCAATTCCAAATTAAGCCTAATTAATTAAATTCTAATATTCCAAATTTCACAATTTAATTAATTAAAGTGTATAGCCATAATTAATTATTTAAATTAACATTTCCAAAATACCAATTTACATAATTAATCATGCTTTATCATTAATCAACTTATGTCCAACACAAATTGAAGCAAAATCAATTCCAACATGCTTCCAAGGCTCACGATAATTTAGGGATTTTTATATCAATTTTGATTTCAATCCAATTAAATCACAAACTAATATATCCAAGCATTTTAAACACATCCAATGGTTTAAAAAACAAAAAATCACCATGACCTAGGGTTCTAATAAATTCGGCCAAGCCTATGTATTTGGGGAAAATTAATCCAATTAATTTTTTACAAAATTGATCATGCATAACTCTAAGTTAACATTATCTAAGCATACTCAAACAAACAATTTGATCAAATCATGCTCAAATCAAAAATACCCAAATTTTAGATTAAGAACCCTAATTCAATTTCATGCTTAAATAGGCTCTGATACCATTGTTGGGTTCTAATGAACAAACCAAGGTCATATTAAGCATAAAATCATGTGAATACGTAATGAAGTATAGCGGAAATATACTCACATTGAACGGTTGGATGTAGGTGGGAAGTTCAAAAATTTCCTCATTTGAAGTTGCTCCAAGCTCCTCTTGATTTGTATGTTGAAGCTCCAAGCTTGAAGAATGAGATTCCAAACTCTTGGGAAAGGTTTCCCTATCACCTTTGTATGATTCTTTGAGGTGTTAGCAATGGAGATTTTGCAACAAAATCCCATATTTCTTCATTTGAGGGAGAGTCACAGTTTTTTTAGAGAAGAAAAGAGAGTGAAAATGATTTGTGTTGACTTGTTTTGATTTTCCAAAAAACAAATATGATATACAAAAATCAAATGTTCGGTAATAATCTATCACAAATCAAGCTTGAGTGCAAGATAAGAAACCACCAACTTCTATCACCATAAAGTAACAAAGTTGACTAGTGATGTGACTTGTGGGCCCCACTTGATTCAAAATCCGAATGGGACCGCAAACACATTCCAGGCTCGGGTTCGTTAATTCCGAATTAACAAATTTTCCGTTGCGACTTAATTAAATCAAATTTAATTAAATAATAATGCCTCGCAAAATTATCATTAAAGTCGCTCGCGAATTAATTCTAAATTAATTCGTTCGCTCGAATTAAAATCCAATTTTAATTCCGTTATGAAATCTAATTTCATTTAATATATCGAATATATTATTTTATCGATTAATTCCGAATTAATCGTTCTCTCTTTTCTAATAGAATTTTATCCCAGATAAAATCTTGCCGTAATTAATCCTAGATTAATTTTCTCTCTCTTTTAATTAATCTCAGATTAATTATGTTCGAGTCATACCTCATCGGTGAATCTTCGGGAAGCGACCAATGAGATCCCTGGATATGTTGACAGTAAATCCGGTCGTTGGACTATCCGAACACGTGCGTTCCTCGTACCACGTTCTTACCGATTTACGAGACATGGTTGGCTTCTAGCAAAGCGTCGTGCCTACCCAATTCTCCAGAAATATTCTTTAAGAAATATATAATCTATAACAGGCGTAGTATACGTAGTATTGCGTATTGCGATCCAGTATCAGATGTCACATGCAAAGCTTGGGGCTGGAATAGTGTCTGCCTCGTACGAAACATATATCGGATCACAAGCAACTAGTCTCTATAATCGGATAATCATGACCTTGTCATATTATCCCGATAGTTGCAGCATAATAGAGAACCAGTTCTGTATCCCTGCGTGATCATCATCTCCATAAGACTGAAGTGATACTTCTGTTTTGACATCACACCCAATAAACTACGATTCTCAATAAACCCAGAAGAGGCGTATACAGAACCTGTTAAAGCCTCGGACGATCAAAACCAAAGCGTATTGATTGTCGCAAGTACTAACGATGCAAGTCTCAGGTTAAGACCAAATACACCTACCCTGAATCGGATTCCCATAGACACATAGTCATACTACTAATGGGATTCCGAGGGATCTATCCAGAGCGAAGCTATTTACGTACCATCGGTAAACACAACCTCTTATCACACTTGCATAAGTATCCAATACTTAAATATATGAGAACTATGATGTTACGCTTCCATAACACGCACAAGTGTAATACTAGTCTATTCCGCATTATCGATGTCCAGTCTCGATAATACTACGACTAAGGATATTTAATGATTAAAACTTTGTAGATTGATATTGTCTCATATCTTATAATCTGGAACTAATCATAAGGACTTTTATCATTTATATATTCAAGTAATCTAATTACAAAATGATAAAATAGCAATTTCCATTGTCACACAGTTAATTTGTACAAAAACCACAATGTCTTTTACAAATAGTGACGCTATGGGTCATAATTGTCCAACAGACACTATGAATATATTTCGACTCATAGCTTTGGCACATTCTCGCCTACGTATATTCACAAGTAGACAACTCATTGTCAATCACACTCACTGTGACTCCTGATGTTGGTCCTGACCGTTTCTCGTTGTGACAGCTTTGGCACGTTCACATGAGGAGTATCAAGGCTTCACTTGTCAGTGACAAACTCAAGTTACCGATGTAGTCCTGACAGCTTTGGCGCATTCAGGATTTCCACTTTCACTTGAATTTGTCTCTTATCATATAAGTTCTACCGGCGCAAATGAACTACCATCAGCCATAACTGCACAACTTTACCACGATACAGCTACAGCATCAAGAAAACATTCACATCCGTACTGACAATGCAGACCAAGAAACAAGTATTCCTAATACAAGTTACTTTAAACCTTATTAAATAGGGATTTTTCGCAAAGTGTCATACACTTTTATTTAATCAAATTAAATAACATATGCATACATCAAGTAAAGATTAGACTAAATATCATTTTTTTAAGGGCTAATCATATCATGGGCCAAGAATCAAACTCGCTCTTATACCAATTTTGTTGGGGGTTTTTGGCGGATTACCCGGGTAACACAGCGGAATGCGGGAAAATCAAATTTTCTGATTTCTTTAATTTTTCTTGGACTAAAAAACAGAATAACTTTCAATTTTAATCATTTTAGTCCTAAGTTGTTCAAAACAAGCCTAAGTGATTTACAATCACAATTAAAATAATTTGTACATCAAATATACATGAAAACAAAATTCTGAAAATTTTTCCAGATTTTTCAGTAATTACCGAAAGGTCCCAATAGTTTATAATTTGATCATTTTGGTCCTAATTTGTCAAATACAAGATTAGGTGATATCCAATCACTACCAAAATAATTTTTACATCTTATATACAGTAAAATACAACCCATAAATTTTTTCCAGAATTTTCCCAAATTACCGCGAGGTCCCAATACTTTATATTTTGATCATTTTGGTCATAAATTGTCAAATATAAGACTGGGTGATTTCCAATCACTACTAAAATAATTTATACATCTCATATGTATCAAAATACAACATATATATGAAAAGCCCCAATTTTGGTTTAGGTTATAAACCTTAATTTTTCAATTAATCAAATTAACCAAAATTAACATAATCCAACACTTTAATCAAATCTCTACAACACCAAACAAATCTCACCACTTTGAAACAACTCAAGAACAATTCTAGGTCATCATTGAGTGGCCTAACAACTCTAGAATGACAACCAAGTCATCCAATGACCAAAAGTGTGTTTATTAACCATTAATAAGCCAACTTTGTTCAACATATATGCTTATATATTTCATCCAAGCTTCCAAACATCTTATTACAAAAAAAGAGAGTAGAGAGACATGTACATATCATATGTTATAGCTAAGAATCATATAAATATTTTTTTATACAAAGAAAGTTAGAAATTACCTACTAATCTCCAACTTTTCTTTGATTTCTTCTTAATTCTTCTATTTTTCTCACAACTCTCTCTCTTTGTAAACTTTTGAGGCTTAAACTTATGAGAGGAAAAAATGAAACAAAACTTTATATACCCACACCATTTTGGCCGAAACCCTAGAGGGTATTTTTTTTCATTTTTGCTTCAAATTTTATAATAATAAAAAGGTTAAGTTTACTTGTTCAATTTGAACACTTCAACATTAAATGTTTTCCAACAAGTGAACCAATTACATTTGGCCATATAAACCATAATCATGATAAAGATAATTTGCATTTAATTATTATAATTATTTAACAATTAAATAATTAGATAATTACTTAATACAAATATATAAATATATGTATCATATTTACTTTAAATATTCCATAATACATATATTTATAACATGTGTCAAATACTTTATTTGACAATTAATTAATGTGTATTTAATAAAATCATGTATTATATTCAATACACATTAATTAGGATATGGCCGAAAAAACCTTAAGCATGTATCTTTTTCGTTTAACCGTTAAACGATTTATAAATAATCAAAATTATTTATAAATGTTGCCCTAATGCTCTACGAGTATGTTTCATTAGTGAGAATCTCTAGATTCAGGCATATCCATCACGAAATCTAATTTCGTGTCCATAATCTACACACCCGTAAATTATGATGACCACGGATAAATTCGTTGAATCATATAGGTCGAGGTCATCGCATACGTATAATCCATCCGTCACAGGTATCCGGATTATCCTAGAGATATATATATATAAATATCAAATCTCTATAGGTATAATCCTATTGACGTATCTATTCGCAATCTTTTAAATAACACTTAGAAATTACTTCTACAGTGTACCACGAGCCCATGGATTTAACAGATTGCTAATTCCATATTGAATACCTATGCTCTATAAACAGAACTGACGAATCCTATCTTGATACACACATGATATCTTGAGGATCAGTCCACACCTAACAAACAGACGGAGGTCTGATCTAAATAGATTGGTGACGTGACTGCCATCAAAGTGTAGATGATACCTCATACATCCACGGTGGTATCTCAAGTCAAAGGATCACTATGCTATTGAACCCGAGAAGATTCCTATTGACGTTGGTGTACCATCTATTAGGAAATCTTCGGTGAGTCATTCAGTGTTTATCAAATAAACACCTACACGTCTATATGAGTCTCCCGAGACTCATGGTTCATTGGGATTAACCATCAGACCAAATTCCGATATACGACGTGTACTGGTCTCAACGGATTTTACTAACCGACCTGTGTTAGTAAATCTTGACCAGAAACTTTATTTGAGAATATACAACTTATAGTGACACTTCCCAATATCAATTACAAACTACATTGTAATTGCGCACTATGTTGTAAATCCTGGGGTCTTTGTCTAATATATACATATCACTAAATCATATTTAGTTTCAATCTAATCGTAACTAGATCGAATACGTATATAAAAACAAGAGGTGCTACCATAAATACGTAATATTATGGAAAAAAAGAATTGTTCGTATTCATGAGTCAGACATAAATACGATTCGGATTGGCACTCCGAGCACCAACCCTAACAGAAATAAGATTTTAAATTAAATAAGGGTATTTTACATAGTTTGATTCTTAAAAAAGTTTTAAAACTTTTCCTAAAAACTCAAAATTTGAGATTCTGTGAGGCAAAATAGTTATTTGAAGGGAAATTATCATTTTCCCATCAAAAGAATTGTTGAAGTTTAGTTTTACTCAAAATATTTTAAAATATTCATTTCTCCACCCGAAATTTTAAAAATGTTAATTTTTCCACCCAGACGTTAACACCTTTGGAATTTTGCTAACGTCATAAGGGTATTTCGATCATTTGATAATGTTAGGGTGGAAAAGTGAACATTCTTTGAACTTTGGGTGGAAAAGTGAATACTTTTATATTTAAATTATTTTGGATAGATTGTTAATTGTAAATGTCGTTTTGGAAGTTAAACAGATATTGTTTAATTATGAATTTTATTTTATTTTTATTTTAGTTGTTTAAATTAAATAACTTAAAGATTTTAAAAAATATAAAAAATTTGGATTATTTACGGATTTAAATATCGGAAAATCTACACAGATAATATCACATCCGAATCCATAAAAATGCAAATGCACATCTAAATTCGGATCCATGTATATCTGGATCTGTATTTTGTGAGACAACTGTTTTTTTATCATATTTATAGTCAAAGTTATATTTTTTCATTCATTTACACTCTATGAGTCCTTTAGTCAAACGATCTGAATCTAGATCCGTGCATATCTTATAAATTTAAATTCCAATTCGTATTTTTTGAATGCAGATCCAGATTTTTTCAAATCTTTTCAGATATAATTGTCATCCCTACATATATAAACACTTGAAAATTTATAATTCTTCAAATGAAATTTTTCAACATCTATTAAAGTGTTTTTTTCACTCGAAATTTAAAGAGTTCACTTTTCCACCCAAAATTCAAAAAAAATTCACTTTTCCACCATGACGTTATCAAATGACTGAAATACTCTTATGACATCAGCAAAATTCTAACGGTGTTAACGTCTGGGTGGAAAAATAAATATTTTTTGAACTTACAGTGGAAAACTAAATATTTTAAAAGTTTTTGAGAAAACCCAACTTTAACCATTATTTGTGTGTAAAATTGATAATACAAACTCAACAAAAACTGAAAAAGATTTTTTTTATTTTTATATTAATAATGGAAGATGACATAAAAACTCCAAAAATTTTGTGGAAAGGAAATTTCGAAAATGGACATATACACCATAATAATTGGAAAATGGATATTTACCCTCCTAAAATTTCATAGAAATAACAAATATACACCCAAAGTTACGTAAAAAAATGACATATACACCTCTAAAATAAATATCCAATAAATTTACGTACCATACATTTAAGAGAAACTTAAACTTGAGAGAAGAAATGGAGGCAAGAAATTTATTTTTTATTTTTTGTAACAATTAATACAACTCGAATGTATTATACAACTCGGTGAAAATTGCCAACCCTACAACCTCAAGCCACCTCACTAAAATCGCGGCAATCAGATATATTATGGGGACACAAAAATTAAAAGACTTGGAAAATGGCATGAAGTTACAATAAAAGGTCAAATAAAATTTTGAAGCATATAACAAACCCATATCATGTTTCGAATATAACATATCACAAGTACGTTTTAAGTTCGATGTTAACTGAAAACCTACATGGTCTCAGATCGATAACTAATTAAACCTGGCCCTTTGGGTAAGGAATGGATTGTGAGAAGGATATGCCTCTTTTTGCTTTTTATAAGCCCTGAGAAGAAACAAATACAAGGGGAATTTATAACCAATTAGATCCCTGTAATAGAATGATTCTAAACAAAAGATGACCATCGATATCGATTCTGCTAATCACCTGGTAGAATTAAATCCCCCAAGTCCAATAGTAGCCATTATAATAAAAAGGAAGGGAATTCCAATCAAAGGATGATTTCTTCTTCCTCCATTTGCCATTGCTACTCCAGTTCTGGCAACTCGAAAATTTGTAGCTGACCAAGAAA
Organism: Zanthoxylum bungeanum; assembly: GCA_019454045.1. NCBI lineage: Eukaryota > Viridiplantae > Streptophyta > Magnoliopsida > Sapindales > Rutaceae > Zanthoxylum > Zanthoxylum bungeanum. The sequence continues at coordinate 23,372 of SKCR01009232.1, forward strand.
TAATATTACGTCCCCGGACAGAATTAAGAACAAGACAGAAAAAGATAGCTAGATGGAGAAGCATTGCAAAAGAATTTCATTAAAAAAGTTACCTGAAGTTGGACCTTTTCCTCTTGCACCTGTGATGTTTGGGACACAGAACATGTCAATGATATATTCATTCTAAGATCTTATAACTAATCAGAGCTTCCTATCATGATCCGCAAACTCAACCCAGGAGGACTTGGCTAGTAGGTTGGAAAACCAATAACCAACTCCAACCAAAAATTCAAAAAGCAAGAAGAATGAGCAAGACAGGATCAAATTAAATAAGCTAAGGAAACCAGAAATTGAATCATATATAGCTCAGGGTCAATTGAAAATATACAAACAGCACCTTACTATGGGATATTGCACAACAGACTACAAGTATTAGAATTTGACATCATCACATTACTTTCCACTAACAATTATTTACTACCTTATCTCACTGCTTACTTCAAGTACGATGACCCCACATCAATCAACTAATCCATCAAATCATCATAAAAAAAACCAAGACCATCATCATCAGTGGTAACACATCCAGCAGCAGGATTAACATCCATAGGTTCAACCAAACCAACAAGGATTAAAATCCATAGGTTCAACCAAACCAGCCAATGTGACCATTTCGGCAGGTCTCCTTCATTTCATTCTCATCTATTTCATCTCCATAAAATGGTCCCATCCATTATAGAGTATCTCCTATAAGAAGACAAAGAAACACAGGATTCCACTCAAGATCACAGTCACTCCAAGAAGGACCAAAGCAAAAATACAAGATAGGACAACTTGTGGCCAGTAGTTGGCATTTAACCTGAAATTTCCTCGCCTTGAGCAATGCCATGCACCCATCCAGGGTCAATTCAACATATCCTGTAGATTGACGTGGGGCCATCTCTTCAATCATATGACAAGTGACTTGCAACAGAAACTTTATTTATTTGGCTGTTATATGATTGAAAGAAAAATTAAAATAAGTAAACAGGTATAACAAATAGAAGAATGGAAGTCATGGAGTATTCAAGTTTTGGCAATTTAATGTACTTTTTGCACACATATGTCAAAGAAAATGCAAAAATCTTGACATAGCACATCATGTTATATTTATCAGACATGTAAAATGATGTCGGTTTCAAAACATTTGTCAATTCAAAGCACTCCATGAGTCCATGTTCATTGTTCATTTTTTCTAGACCCCACTGTTAACTAAAATAAATACAAGTTTTGTTTCCATAAAAAATAAAAAATTAACACAAACTGATAATCACTGGCACAAGCACTACATTTATCTCGTGGTACAAAAAATTACAGATTTCACTATTATCTCTTTACATGAATTTTGGTCATGATCAGATCAAAAGAGACTCCTAAAATGTATGGGAATCTTCCAAACATTCATTAAGGAACACTTTCATGCAAGTATAAAGGAAATTATTGTTCATAATTTAAAAAAAAAACAAGTGCACAAGGATCACAAAATGAAGACAGTCCAGTAATTAGAACTGCATAAACTATGACTAACTGAGGAACCATATTTCAACTTGGCACAGGTAAAAGTGGTGAAAACTTTTCCACAAACCTATCCTAGCAACACAAGGGAAAAAATGACAGTGACATAATTGAAGAGGAGAAAAGGATAAAAGAACTTTCAGGAATCAGTTGTACAACAACTTGCCTGTATTGACACACTGGAAATCCTTTGCAAAGTGCAAATCACTTGTCACATGCCCCGACAAAGACAGAGCTGCCTTTTATGTATCACTAAAAAGCACCATATGAAGCCTGATCTAATTACCAAAACTACAATGACAGATAAGTTCACTGCAGAAGAACAGTAGAGTAGAAAAGAACCAGACAGCTCAAAAGCATGACATATTCAAAAAAAAAAAAAAAACAAGGTCATTTCCACATATAAATCACTAAGCATCATAAAGTCTCTACTTCTAAGATCACAGCAGTAATTCTAATAATGTATCATCTCCCATCAGAAAAATGCTAATCAAGCGAGATTGATCATCCAACGACTCTCGAAGCCCACTGGTGAGTTTGCAAACCACAACTTTACGGAACACTTCTAATAATATTTCACAAAATATATGAAGATGTGAAAATTACCAGACAGCAGACTAGTGTAAGCTTCTGAAATCTGCGGCAAACAATTATATCAGAGACAGACTCATTCCAGCTTTACGTTAGCATATATATAAAATAGATTATATTCAGAACAATTTAATGCACGGCTTGAAAATACCAGAATTAACTACAGTGAAGAAGCTGAATCAAACCCTTAGTTGAACTAGAAGCAAACAAGACTATATCTTAAATCTTGTGACATAATGCTTCATATATTTCGGTACAGTCTACATAAAACCTTCAGAACTGTTTAAGCGGCCAGCACATACCAATTTGAACTTAGACTCGGCATCAGTCTTTTTGTCAAATGGAAAGAGATCAGGATGAGACTCCCATACTTTCCGTTTATAAGCTGCTTTAACCTACCACATGAGCAAGAAATTATCACAAATAAAACAACCCTGAGATCACTTCATCAATCTAGCAACAACTAAAAAGCTTGCTCAATCACATCAATATCAAACATGACAAAACAAAACCACCATCCGATATTCAGTCTACAATTCCACTATCTCATCTAAACTGATAGCACGGTGACTCAAATTGATCCATTCAACGTAATAATCAATCAAACTTCGTGTGGAAGACCTAATTTTCTGGGTATCCATGTAATATACAGAAGATCAATAAAAGTATTAAAAAAAAAAGAAAATAATTAGAGAAAAGAAAAGAACCTGAGAAGCGGAGGGGCAAGAATTTGGAGGGAAGCCTAGCAAGATCCTGGCTGCATCGCCCTGCATTTCCGTAATTTCCTTGAGGTTGTGTCAACTGTAAAAGTACGATGTTTTAGTTTGGACTCTTAATTTTGTATTAAAAAGGTAAAATTAAATTAAAAAAAGCGGACAGGCGTTTAATTTCTAGTGGTTATTGGAAACTATTATCTGATTGACTAAAGTTGGAATCTGATTTAGTGAGTTTGATTTGTGCTATTTATTGAATCATTTTTTTTTTTTTTTTTTTTGGATCTTACATATATCCTGAATACGTACTTGTATATGCAAATGCCTTCGTCAACCCCATTGGCTTGAGAAAAACTTGTGTTGGATTTGGTCTCACACAAAAAATATTAAAAAAAAAAAATTAAAATAGGTGATATTATAGACAATGTATTTTTACATATAATCCGATAATGAGTTTTTTATGGGAACACACTGAAAAAAAAACTTTAGAAGATCCAAAAGTGTTAGCCACCAAACCCGACCAGATGTCACATATGGCTAGCTTGATGTCGCCTTCAAGTCTGGCAAGATATACCTTAAAGTCTGGTCGGATATGCGTCGGATTTTCAATTTTACAAAACGATTCGATCTCTTTCCTTCTTAAACGATTTCCATAAAACCTTACTTTCCTTCTTAACCGATTTCCTGAACAGATGAATCTTTTCCTTATTAACCTAACCCTACAAACTATAAAAAGTGATCAAAACACATAAGAATGAGACTGGATTCGATTCTTTCAGAATGCTCAAAAATAGAGAAAGCACATCAACTCTAAACTCCTTTCTCCAGCGAGACCTAGCAGTTAAACCAAACCTCCGGATGTGTTCTCGGATCCGAATTACACTCAAAGGTACGATCTGAGGGCTCCAAAACCCTAAACTCCGCATATTTTACTGTTATACTGGCGTCGTAAGCCGGACATACAATTGTCACACATAAAGTTTGGCCACCCAATTGGCTACATCTGGCCGCCTGTTTTCCGTGATATATAGGATAGAAACCTGGACGTAGATTCCGTAGCCGATTCCGAATAGATGGTAGTATGGTTTGTACTCAGGATACAATTCCATTTACCACACGAAAACGAATGTGCGCGGTCCTATTTATGTTTCTTATCATTATCATCATATTTCCGATTTCTTTATAATTAATTGTTTAATTAACTGTTTATTTATTGCTTTACTCTTGATCTAACTGTTTCTAATGCTGTTATGATTGTCATCTGGATGTAATTCCGAGTATGTGATTCTTCTGACTTATGCAGCAAGTCTGGCCAGCCTTCATTCAAGATCGGTCGAACATATGGAGACAATACATATCTGGTCGGATACGAGATATGTCCGACCAAGTTTATTTTATGCGTTATCATTATTGTCCCTTTATTACTTTTATGGATGTTTGCCTATCGTATGAAATATAAAATGTTTTGTGTGATACTTACATTATAAGATATGTGGATCCTCTTTTGAACCTGGATATTATGCTGGCAACGGTAAGAGACCATTCTGAACTCAAACGGGTTTAAGGTTGGACCTTGCGAGGGGTGTAGTGCAGCATTAACTTACTCCCAGTATCTTATACTGGGTGGCAACTGTTGGGGCGAATGTGGGACCCCTAGGGTCGGATCGGTGCCCCGCGCATCAGAAGTGGGTCAAACCCATAGTTATCAAGCATGGTTGTAATCTTATATAATCTAATGAAATACTATATTCAATTACGAGTGTATAGGAAAAAATCAGGGCTGAATCAGAATCCGGAAGCTCAAGAACGAAGAAAAACAAATTTGGTGCGCGAGCGCACTGCGCAGACAAGAAGCGAATTTATTTTTATTTTTTTTTGTTTTTTGTATTTTGTTTTCTACATTACTTCCTTCAGCTATTTGTTTCAGAAAGCTGAAGGAATTAAGGTTTTTAACCCTAATTGCTTCTAACCTTCCTTAAACACTTTCAAAATACTCAAAATTAATTTTAACATCAAAACCAACATCAAAAAATATCATAGAACAAAAATCAATTTTTTCAAAATATCAAATATTTTTACAAAATTATAAATTTATTCTTAATACGCACTTGCATAAATTTTGAATCCAAAACACAAACCAAATTAGAATCCCATAATGAACTGACTTGTGAACAATTCTAGGTCATCCAAATATGGTCAAATGATTCTAGAATGATAGCTTTAGCTCTAAGCTATTATCTAGAGTTCCAAACTCTAATTTTATGTCTATGTCTAACATAAATATTTTGACCCAATTACAAGCATATTGTGTTTATACTTCCAAAGCATCCTAACATAATTAATTAGCCTAATTTCAACATTATGTATCTAATACATAATTCATCACTATATGTCTCACTAATGAAAAACTCACTAATGAAAAACATAGATTTGGAGAAGATCAAATTTACCTAGCAAGGTTGATTCAAGGATCCAATCTACTTTTCCTTGTTGAAGTGATGTGGAGAAATTCCAAAGTTAGCAAGCTTGACTTCAAGATCCAATCTTGATTCTAATGCTAGCAAGCTTCACTCCAAGATCCAATCTAGATTTCTCCTAATTGAAATGTTGTAGAGATCTCACAAAGCTTCTCTAAACATTTCTCCAACTTAGGCTAATTTCTCTAATTCTTGCTTGTATTTAGCTTTCTCAAGCTTGATTAAAACCTTTCCTCAAGCTTGCTATTTATAGCAAAACTTAAGTAATTTTTAATTAACAAAAGTTCTAATCAATTTTTATGTGGGCTTAATCTAATTTGTCCAAATATGTATAATTAGGTGTGACTAATCACCTTTGTCTACCACTTTGATTTAATCCAATTAAATCAAGACAAAGCTTAATTAATGGATTAGTTACATGTTTGCCACTTTGATTTAATCCAATTAAATCAAGCCAAAAGCATCTATAATTACATATTTACATTTATCATAATATCCTCAAATGGTTGAGATAATTATGAAAATTACGACAAAACCCTTATGTAAATATTGAATTAATCCAATTAGGTCAAAGTAAATAATCAATGTTGTCCAATAACACTTGATTATCTTAGTTGATAATTATAATATCGAATATTTTTTATCAAAATTAATCGGCTACCCAAGTGCTCAACGAGTACACTTCATATTGGGACTCTCTAAGTTTAGACAGGTTCGTCATATAAACCTAATATACGCAATTCGGCTACCTCCGAATTCGCGAAGAACACAAACGATCTTTCTTAACTATACAAGTCGAGGTCATTATATATGTTTATCAATCCCTCCGCTGTAGGCTATCCGAGTTGTTCTTAGGAAACATAGAATACACCGTCAAGTTTCCAAGGCGCACATCTCATGTCGATGTCCACGATTCTTTACAACTGATGCGATCGACCTTAGGTGAACGGCTTTGGCCAAAGTATTAAGAATCGTGACTTACTCACATGGATACCTAAACTCCTTATGGAACGTTCACATACGGGCCGATGGATCCTATATTGATTCGCACTTAATTAACGAGTGCATCAGTCCACACCCAATGAACATCTAGAGGCCAGACCATGAAATGTCTCTGACATACATGGCATCAAAGTGTGGAAGATCTCACACAAAATCAATATATCCTATAGTCAAAGGATTACATATGCTACTCGACCCAATGAGATTCCTATTGACGGTGGTGTGTACTTCAAACTATTAGGAATCACCTATGAGTCATTCAGTATTCGCTTCAACGAATACCCACATATCTATACGAGCTTCCAAAGCTCATATAGACATCAAGTTAAACCATTGGAACTCCAATTCCAATATACGACATGTGCTAGTCCTCTAGGTTATAGGAATTCGATCGTATTCCAAAACCAACGACTATGAATATTTACTTTAAGAATAGTTTACAATAATAATACTTATCCCAATGTCGGACCACCTAGTGTCCAATATTACTACATGACTATTCTAAGGTTGATGTCATTCTTAGCATATCTATACATCTATCTAATATGCATAATGACATTTCCAATAAGGTTTGAAATGAAAATATAGTTATTTTATTAATAAATAATAAAATATAATATACAATACATTATTCGGATTGGCGCTCCAGGCACCAACTCCAACAAACTCTCACTTGCTTAGTGCCAATCTGGATGATACTGCAGTCATATCTTCTCCACATGTTTATCGAATAACTTAGGAGGTAAGGCCTTAGTAAGCGGGTCTGCTATGTTGTATAGTTCTTGAAATTTCAAGACTACTATATCTTTTCGTTCAATGATCTATCTAATCACGCGATATTTCCTTTCCATGTGCTTAGACTTGGAATGCGCCATCGGCTCCTTAGCCTGCACAATGCCTCCACTATTATCATGGTACAAATGGGATCGAATCCGTGATACTAGGTACAACGCCAAGTTCTGTGATTAAAATTCTAATCCAAACAGCTTCTTTAGCAGCTTCTGAATCCGCTATAAATTCCGCCTCAGTGGTGGAATCAGCTGTTGAGCCTTACTTTGAACATCGCCAACTAACTGCACCATTATTAAGGGTAAATATATATATCCAGATGTAGACTATCTATCATCTGGATCTCCTTGGAAGTTAGTGTCTATATAACCCTTAAATTATAGCTCATATTCTCTATATTAAAGAAACTTATCCTTAGTATCCTTAAGATATTTTAGGATATGTTTCATGGCTGTCAAATGATCATTACCTGGATCAGATTAATATCGGCTAGTCATAATGACGTCGAAAATGATGTCAAGTGTCATACATAACATAACATACATAATGCTTCCTAGAAGCATATGGCAAGTTAGAAGTTCTAACTCTCTTTGCCTCAGTCTAAGGTACCATTTTCTTCTAAAGATGTATGCCATATCGGAAAGGTACATTTACTGTCTTGCAATTGGTAAACCCGTACCTTTCTAATATCTTATTATTATACGTTGATTGCGACAACCTTATAAGCTTCCTAACTATATCACAGTAGAGTCTTATATCTAGTATATAGGAAGCTTCACCCATGTCTTACATGGAGAAGTTCTTGTAAAATGTAGGATTTCACACTTTGCATCAATCCAATATCATTTCCAATGATAAGGATGTCACCTACATACAAGGCTAGGAAAACTATCATGCTCCCACTCACTTTCTTATAAACACATGGTTCTTCCTCATTCTTAATGAATCCAGATAATCTAATTATCTCATCAAAACGACGATTTCAGCTTCGGGATGCCTGTTTAAGTCCATAAATAGACTTTTGGAGCTTACAAACCAAGTTTGAAGTCTCACTAGATACGAAACCCTCTGGTTGTTCCATATAGAAATCCTCCTCGAGGAATCTATTTAGGAAATTTGTTTTCACATTCATCTGCTATATCTCAAAATCGTGATATGCAACAATGGATAAAAGAATCATAATAGATTTTAGCATGGCTACTGGTGAAAAATTTTCCTCATAGTCAATCCCAGGTCGTTGAGTGTAACATTTTTCTACCAGTCGGGCCTCAAAGGTTTCCACCTTTCCATCGGGCCCTCACTTTCTTTTGTAAACCCATTTACAACCAATAGGTTTAACTCCTTCAGGAAGTTCAATTAAGTCATAGACTTGATTGTCATGCATAGAATCCATTTCAGATTTCATGGCTTCCTGTCATTTTCCTGAATCGATATCCAATATCGTTTCTTTATGCGTAGTCGGATCTGTTTCCTCAAAGAGGAGAACATCAAGGCTCACATCAGATGTTAAAAATAATCTATCAGGAGGCTTTGATATTCTATTTGACTTACATAGAACCGGTGTTGTAGATCATTCACCTAGTTGGATCTTATGTTCCATCTCAGGATCCTTATTATTGGGATCAAACTCATCAAGTTCAATATTTCTACAATTCTCACTTTCTCTCAAAAATTCCTTTTCAAGAAAAGTGGTAAACGAGAAATAAATAAATTTCGTTGCTCATAATCGTAGAATTAATATCCCATGTAATTATCAGGATATCCAATAAACCTTTATTTATACCATCTGGGTGCTAGTTTATCCTACTGAGCAACTCTAACGTATGCAGAACAACCTCAAATCTCCAAGACTTGGATTTCTATGGACCCATATCTAATATGAGGTTGTAGAAATAGCTTTTGATGGAACTCTATTATGTAAGTGGGCAACAATAAGTAAAGTGTAACCCTAAAGGTAATAAGGAAGATCCGTATAGCTCATCATGGATCGCACCATATCCAATAAAGTATGATTTCCACGCTCAGACACACCATTGTGTTGAGGTGTTCCTGGTGGGCTATATCGGGCGAGAATTTAATTCTCCATTAAATAACTTCTAAATTCATTGCTCATAAATTCACAACCTTGATCTAATCAAAGGCACTTGATGAATTTACTGGTTTGTTTTACTACTTCGTATCATAATATTTTAAACTTGTCAAATGTTTTCAATTTATAGACATATTCATATCTTGACTTATCATCCGTGAAAGTCACGAAGTATGTAGAAACAGTATGAGCGACATGATTTAATGGACCACATACAACGCTATGTATTAGTTCCAATAAATCTTCAGTACGATGTCCAATACCAAGAAATGGGGCCTTTGTCATTTTCCCTAGGAAACATGACTTACCAATCACATAAGGATATAAGGTAAGATCTTCAATCAAACTATCCTTAACCAATTTTCATAGACGTCTAACACCTATGTGGCCCAATCTCATATGCCATGATTCAGTATTATTTAACTCAGATTTTTTACTTGTATTTTCCTCTATATTAAAGGCATCTCTATATGTTTCCAAAACATAGTGACCGTTAGATAAAGAACATTGTCTTTATCATATAAACATAAAGCATCATCTTTAATGTTTATTTTATATCCTTCTTTATCTAATATCGGTTAAGATATTATTAATCAAATAAGAGAGGACATATAAAAACAGTCATGTAAATCTAATTTACATTTATTATGGAGATCTAGAACAACTATTCCTATGGCTTTGACATCCAATGTCTCGCCATTGCCAACTCTAAGCTGGATCTCTCCTATGTTTAACCTTCTTTTAACTCTTATGGAGTTGCAAATATGAGTATAACTACCGGTGTCTAAAACCTAAACACTATTTGCATTTAAGGTTAGTAAGATGTCAATAATAGGAAAAATACAAAGCGTACCTGAGGTTCTTGCTTTTCATTTCATCTCTGGAAAATCTTTCTTCCAGTGTCCAGACTTCTTGCAGTGTAGATGACACGAATCTAGCCACTCAAGGAACATTAGATGTCATAACCAGCAATATGGTAGAGCCTTTGTAAGTGCCGACATGGCCAATCACACGCCAAATAGCTAAGAAGATCAGAGACGGAATGGCGGGGCTAGCATATTATGCCATGGTCAAGAGTGACAAACAAATCTAAGGCATACTGGCAACATATGAGGGCTTCTATGGGGTGGGTCCAAAGCTATTTCACTTGACCCAAGTCATACCAGATTGACGCACCAACAATTCGGAAGTCAAGTACCTTTTGACGAATCAAGCCGAATTAAGCCCAAATATTCGGCCAAGACAAGACTTATTAGGCTTCAAAACACATCATTAATTCTAAATACATAAAGGCCACGAATGTTTGGGGATTTTATGTCAAGGAAATAATTTGGCTATGACTTTGAAAAACTTGCCACCTTTGTTGGATTTTTGTGATTTTATTGTTTTTCCTTTATTGACTTTTTTGGAAAATATTTTGATTAAGTCTTTATTACTTTAGACTTTTATGGTAATTTGTCTAGGTTGTTAAATGACTATTAAGGGCATAGTCTTCAAGTAGCCATTAGTTAGCTAGTAAGGATATTTTGGTCATTTTATGTCTATTGGGGTTTCTTTTATTGTACTATATATGTAACATTTCTTTCTTAATGAAAAAAATCACCCATTTTCGAATTTGCTTCAACTTTGAAAGCTTGGCTATGTCCAAAATTGCATAAGGAATGGATTCCTCTTATTTCATGCAATCGACTTATCTAAGGCATGGCAACCTTAGTGGCATCTCCGTGCTAGCAGAATACTACAAGGAATCATCTTAAGGGTTCTCAAATATGAGTTCTTTGTGGGTCTTCTTTGTGGCCTTGGAAGGGTTTTGTTATAACAAAATCAAATTCGCGGTTCTTGGGGTTCTGTTCGTTGCGAGGGGTTTGCTTGGCCTAATCCTCCAAGTGAGTTCCGCGTCATTTGGTATCAGAGCTTAGGGTTCCAAGGTCTGATTTTTCTATCGTTACTTTGTGTTTTTGATTAAGTCTTTATTGTGTTTGTTGGTCATCAAGATAGTTATTCATCTTGATTCTTGGTTTTTGTGTTTTTGAAGTATTTTTACATTTCTGATCTGTCGGTGACCGGGATATCGGTCCCATACTGATCTCAAAATACCATTGAAATGGCTAGTGGAACCGGGCTAGTATCATATCGGCCTACATATCGGTCTTCATACCGGTCTACCTAGAAATAACATAATTACTAGAACCGGTCTAGTTTCATACCGGTCCCATACCGGTATCTATACCGGTTAAACTGTGAGTAAAACATAGCTACTGGAACCAGAAAGCAACCATACCGATCACATAGCAGACTCTAAATCGGTCAACACTTAGAAGTTTTTGAGAGCTTAAGTGACCTGAAGAGCAAAAAAAGAAAGTAAAAAAGTTTCAAAATTTGTTTGAATTTGGTTGGTTCCATATTATCATTTAGGTGTCCGTGGATGGTAATTCATCAAAATTTCTATTGAGGTTTCCATCCGAATTTACATACGTCCACAATTGTTTGCATACTTGTTTGTTTGTTGTTCTAGTTTTTGATTTCCTTATTCCAAGTATTCTAGCTTTAGGTTTTCTTTGAATTGAGTCTACGTATTTGCTAGTTCTAACTCGCATTACTCCTTTTGCCCTATATTGGTTTCTTATTGTTTATGCTAGCTTGAAGATTACACATTTTTGTGAGATTTTTGGTAAGTCATATTCACACTATATTGAGCATAAACACGAGTGGAGTGGAGTGATATGTATGTGAGTGTAAACACTTGAGTGTGTGAGATTGGGAGGTTATATAATTTTGTTCACATTTTTTTACTTCTAATCTATTTGTTGAAGCTTTGAGATGGCAGGTACTAGTTTGACAGTGGATGAGAAGCTTGATGCTTTAGAGAGGAAGTTTATGGATATGATGGAGAACATGAATGTTACTTTCGAGAGGTTGTCCAAGAATATAGAGAGTAATCAAACATGTAGTGTTCCCAGAGCACCACCACTGCAGATTGTGCCACTGTGGCAAGTTCCACCAGAAGAGGATGAGGTCGAGAATATTCCTGATGGTTTTGATGATTTGGAAGACTCTATTGAGGAGGAAGAGAGGTATAGGCCCATGAATCATAGGCAAGAGCGGAGGCATGATAGAATAAATAAGAGGTTTAATAGACAGAGATGATTTGATGACAAACGTGAAGATTATGACAGGAGGGGTTATGGTAGACATAGTGAAGTTGATGGTGACTTGAGCAGCATCAAGATCAAGATACCAAAATTCCGGGGCAAGAATGATCCTGAAGCGTATTTGGAATAAGAGAAGAAAATCAAGTTTATTTTTAATTGTCATCATTACTGTGATGAGAAGAAGATCAATCTGGAAGCCATGAAATTCACTGATTATGCGATGATTTGGTGGGATCAGATTGTCACCAACCGAATGAGGAATCATGAGAGGCCAATTCAGACATGGGAAGAACTTTGAGGTCTCATGAGGAAACGGTTCATACCCAGCCATTACTACCGATAGTTGTATCAAAAACTGCAGTATTTGTATCAAGGGGCTAAGAGTGTAGAGGATTACTATACTGAGATGGAGGTTATCATGATCATGACGAATGTAGTGGAGGATGCAGAGACTACTATAGCACGGTTTCCAGGGGGCTTGAACATAGAGATTGCCAACATGGTGGAGTTGCCAACACAGTTTCCAGGGGGCTTGAACAAATTCAGTGAGCGTAGCGCGTGATGCGCGCGCTACAGTGGGCGCGCGCACTGTGCGCACTGCGCAGACAAGAAATGATTTTTTTTCTACATTACTTCCTTCAGCTCTCTGTTTCCAGAGAGCTGAATGAATTATGGTTTTTAAAACTAATTGATTCTAACCTTCCTTAAACGCTTTCAAAACACCCAAAATTAATTTTAACATCAAAACCAACATCAACACATGTTATAGAATAAAAATCAAGTTTTTCAAAATATCAAATATTTTTACAAAAA